>JAUMJK010000225.1:555000-630000 GCA_033558105.1 Coccyzus lansbergi
CTTTTTTTTTTATTTCTGTAAAACCTAGTTGTTCTGTTGTCTTCTTGTGATGGCATCATTTGTTGCCTGTATTTTGCCCAGCACCTTCTGAAGGGGAAATCTGGGATTTCAAAAAAATATGAAAACATATATCTAAAGAAAAAACAGTTATTCCTTTCCTAAAAGAGATACAAAAATAACACAAAAGCTCTGTTTTAACTGAGTATAGGAGGAATGAAGGTTGCATTGTCTGGATTTGCAGGATGAGTGTGAAGGGGGGATGGGAAAGTGCCCTGGGACTGCCCTCCCCTTCAAGAGGCCAGTATCCCCGTGCTGTTACTGAGGTGGATGCCATGCTGGAATGGGAGCCATGTGGATGTGCACGCTGCTGGGGGTCCCAGAGTAGAGAAGGCAGAGTCCAACCCCAGCACTATGGGGTTGGGTTGAAAGGAATGGACTTGGTGACTGTCCCCAGGAATGCTGGTGTACACAGGGATGCACAGTGTGCTTTGCAACTGCCTTGACAAGATGGCTCTTGATCCCATACCATGAAATGCCAATGCAGAGTTTGGTCTCTTCTTCCCCCTCTCTCTTTTTATTGCTGACTGGTAGCACCACAGTTGAGATGTTGTCTACAGGACTTGCTTTTGCTGATCTGCCTGGGATTGAGCATAGCCTGTCTGTCTTTTGGACTGAGTGCTGTACCTTTTGTTTGTCCTATGGCAGTCATTGTACCACCACCTTTCTCTATAAAATGTTTTACATGTGAAGTAATCATATATACAGGTATATATACAGATTTTGGTATACAGATCTATATACAAATGCATCTGTAGGTAGATCTGGGCTCCATGCGCTGCTATGAGATCAACAGGTGGAAAGCATACAAATATTTATTATTTTGATATTAAATTGTGCAGTGATGCATTTGATTTACAGGTTTCAGAGAGCTCAGTTTTCCAGGTGTTGGATAGCTGAATAAGGCCACCAGCTACTGCGTTGTCCAGTGGCTGTGCATATGGGGCTGGGGCAGTGGTTTGGAGGAGCTTTAGAAGAAACATATTCTGCTGTAGAAGTAGCGTGCGCTGGCTGGCAAGAGCATAGCTTGTGAATGACAGCGTACTGTCACCTCAACACCAAAGCAGAATTTGTTTTTCTGCAAGCGGCAATGAGTTAATAGTGGGTAAACTCACTGAAGTCTGTTGGGTTGGGGTATGGATGTCTTAAGACCCTGTCATGTGCTCTTGAGTTGCCTTGGCATCCTGCGCATGCGTGACCCGTGCTCCCTAGAAACTTTTCTGTTCACTGTTTCTGTTTCTCTCCATGCAAAGAGATGTCTAAAAATAAGAGCAATATTTGGTTAACAGTGTCTCTGTTGTTTAAGTCTTAAAACCCGTCAACTTTTGAGGAGGAACATGTTTTTATGGCACAGCCCCCTTTGCTGTTAATGTTTAATCTCTTCTAAATTGAATGATTAATGTGACGAAGGCACTGAAACAGTATAGAGAATTTAGACTACAGATGTTTTGTATTTATGATGTTTCCAAGGCCTGAGATAAATACAAGAATATGTGATGCCATGTCTTTGCTTGACACTCAGGAGGCTTTGTCTTATCTGATGAGATACAGTTTGGGGGTTTATCTAATTACAGAGTTTGTACAAAAGAAGAAAAGAGATACCAAGATACCAGCCACTCTTTTAGCTCCCTCTTTTTTTTCCCCTTCCCATAAAT
Source organism: Coccyzus lansbergi (assembly GCA_033558105.1). Taxonomy (NCBI): domain Eukaryota; kingdom Metazoa; phylum Chordata; class Aves; order Cuculiformes; family Coccyzidae; genus Coccyzus; species Coccyzus lansbergi. The sequence goes on from JAUMJK010000225.1 coordinate 556,713, forward strand.
GTTTAAGGCCATTTTCTGTGGGAGTGTGGCAAATAGTATTATTGAGCAGGAGAGTGATATTGCCCAGTGGGCTCTTTGCTGGAGTTGCTGGAGAGCCACCAGTCCTTGAGCCCAGGTGCTTAGCTACTGGTTTCAAAGGAGCTGCAAGCATCCAGGTGTTGGGTCTCTTCCCTGCCAAGGGGACATCCACCTCCCCGCCTGGTTTTGTACGCCGTGGTAGGAGGTATGGTTTGCAGCAGTGTTGTGCTAGTGCAGCTCTTGGCCAAGGTGGCTGTGGTGTTCTTGGCTCCCTTGGAAGTCTCAGCCTGCTTTAACATCAACCTGAAAAGTGTTGGGCTCAGACAGCAGCAGCAACAAGCCCTCCCTGGAGGGAGACTGGGCACATGCTCTTAACTTCAGAGGAGCCACTCCATTTAACACCTGGTGAAGATCTGGCCTGGAAGCTGCTTATTTAGTCTTGATGGCAGATCATGCATAGCCCTTCAGCCACTCTCTTAAGTATTAGTAAAGCAATTTCCATAGACATTGGCACCCTAGTTGAATATGCAGAGGTGGATTTTAAGGAGTGTGTTGATGATGTGCCAACCTTGCTGCTGCCACCACTTGCAGTGTAGGCCTTAGCCTGCCATTCAGGGTAGTGTGGTGTTTGGTGACTGGAGCAGGCACCTGCAGCCACTTCTTGTTCTCCCTGTGAGTGGATCTGAGGATGTTTGCTCTCTGACTGCCCTGACCCGTGTTTCTGAAGTTCATGGCGAGTCACTTGCAGGCTTTGCTGGGCATGGGCTGGGGCTTTTCAGCTCAAGCTTTGCTGCTGAAGTGTGTGCTTGCATGCCATGCGATATCCAACGTGTAGTGAGTTGTGGAGAATCCTCTATGAACCACTTGCTGCGTGGCATATTAACAATACTGATGGCTTTAAGAGGGTCTTCAGCATCCAGACACACCATGGCTGCTGGGGGAAGTCCCCAAGGTTTTGGGAAGGAATAGGAGGAAATTTTCAGACAGACTGGCTCTGTCCTTGCCCAGACAGGGCTCCTGGCACAGCACAGGTTTCACAGTAAGACCCAGAGGCTTTTCCTCCTAAGTGTTCCCTGCGGTTCCTGTGCAGTGCTGAGTAATGCTGGATGTGAGCGTGTGGCCTGAGAGGAGGAAGGGCTTCATCCTGCCATATCCCTTTGTGACAGTTGGGTGTCCTAGATTTTAAAGAAAAAAAAGAACAAAAAAAAGTAAGATAAGAGAATAACTTGCACCGTGGGCCATGTCACACCTGTTCTCTCCTCTGTCCCCATGCTCTCTGTAGGTTCGGCGTACCCCCCAAGCTGGCGTGGTGCCCAGGGAGCCCCGGACGTCTGGCAGTTTTCGGATGGAAGTTCAAGAGCACTTAAATTCTGAAAGGAGGTGAAGCTGGGGCAAGCGGCTGGCAGCGTCTCAGCATCTGGAGGTGGCCTCTGTCCTGCTGGCTTGCCGTATCCCCCGGAGAGCCTGAGAAGTCACCCGCTGAAGGCAACACTCCCCGGGCCCCTCCTGCCTGCAAGACTATCGTATTTATATTTTGTAATAAGAGTACAACACTTCTTTGGGGGTTGGTTTTCTTTTTGTTTGTTTCTTTTTTTATTTTCTAAAAACAAAAATAGCAAACCCACCCACCAAGGTCAAGGGTTTTTTTGATGGCTTCGACCGGCTCCTTATCCCTGCAGAAAAGACTGTCTTGTTCTTGTGGACAACCTGGCCTGTTGTTATCTCCATGACGTGGCATTTCTTGGAAGGCACATCTGATGTGAAAAATTATAAATAAAACAAAACACAGTGTAGGTCTGTGGGTGGGTGGGAAATTGCCATAATAAATGTTGGAGCTTTAGGTTTTGTTTGCTCTGTCTTTAATTTTTAATGTTAACAAGGGCCAGGCAGCTGATATGACTTTGTATTACCATACCAGCTGCAGAAAACCAAGTGCTGAGTTTACAGAGAGAAAGCTGGGGCTGGTGTCTGTGTGAGGGGCTGCCAGTGGGCAGATAGTTCCTGCTGAGCAAGACCAGGCATTGAGCCTACGGCCACAGCACCCCGAGTCAGGGCAAATCCCCATTAGTATTCAATGATACTGAAGTGCGGTGGGTCTGCCAGCTCTTCTCTGTCACACCCGCCTCCTCTTGATGAGTGCTGGCTGCCGTATTACATTTGTACTGTTAAACTACATACTTTTGGGGATATTGGGGTCCATAATGTCCCTTAGTGTCTGTCCAAGGAGAAGTGAGGCCAGCTGACAAGTTTCATGAGGAGTGATAAGCCTTGCTATGGAGATGCTGTCAATACCAGGGGATGCAGAGCCCTGCCCCAAGGCAGGGGACTGAGGGGAGCTGCTATCAGGTCGGCGTCCTGGTGTCTCCTGCTGAGCCTCCAGTCCTTGCACAGCTTTCCCTCTTGTCAGTGATGCTTGTCCCTTGCTGAGAACTGAGCACCCACACAAAGAGTTTGCTGTTTTGTGGCCCAAGAGCTTGCTTAACAGAAGATGGGTTAAGTGTGTGCTTGTGTGCTGTCTCCGATGGGATTTATAGGCTGTAGCTACTCATGCCTGTGCCGACAAGCAGAGCTGGACCTTATTTGGTGAAAGAAACCAGCTGGGTAGTGAACAGAGTCACTAGCTGGCGGTGTTGGGCTGCCAGGACACCCGCTGCTGGTTGCAGTGGGACAGAGCCGAGTCGTGGGTCAAGGGCCAGCTTATTTGTTTGCTTCATGTATTAACTGCAATCTGACTTCTGGTTTTATTCATCCCCTTAAAACCTGAACAAGTCATCCAGTGGGGGTGACTCCTGAAGAAACTTTGATAAGGAAAATGATGTTGCCTTTTCAGTGGGTGAAGCTGCTCTTTTGTTTATTTTAAAAACCCAGGCTGTGATTCTCATGTTGGCCTGGGGATAGCACAAGCACAGACACTTTTGTACCTTAAAGCTTGGTGAGGGGCCAGGATGGGCAGCAGAAACACCTCCAAGCACGGCTGTAGGGTCAAGCCAGGAGCCTGAGGGGGACTTGGTGCATACGCATGGTCTGACCCAAAGGGAGCTATTGCTGCTTCTTTTAAGGTGATTTGGTCTTTGAGGTCCAATTACCCAAAAGTCTGCACACACTTAAGCTTTTGTTATCATTAGGAGCTGTGTTTATAAGGTTCTTCCTATCCCTATGCTACCATGTCTGTGTCTGCTTGTAAGGGGTTTTTGAATCTTGGATGGGTGAATTCTGTTGCATTAGGCATCCTGTTTCTTGTAAATGCACCATTGGTAAGGAGTTAGCAGCTCCTGTTAGCTGCTGGCACCCCCACTCCCACCATGGGATACCTCTGCACCAGTCCGCTGCATCAAATCAGGACTAAGGGCCTAAGTAATTGCAGAAGGCTTTCTCCTCCAAATTGCAAAACAGCAATCACCTGGTACATATCTACAGCAGGCCTGTAATGCTCATAAGGGCAGCTGGGAAGCTGCTTTATGAGTTATTTTATTTCTTTTCTTCAGGGTGCTGGTTAGATCTAGGGATGGCTTTACCCTTATTTTGTCTGAGTGCAAGCAGTGCTCAGCATGTAGGTAGCTTTTGGGATAACTGGTTATGTTTTTGATGCTCAGTCTAGTAAAGCAATGTAATGTGCTCTGCTTTCTCTGGCTGTGGTCCACCTCTCCTCCAACAGCTGGTGGTAAGGCAGCTGTTTCTCCCAGGAAGAGCAGAAAACAATAAAGCAGTGATGGCTAAAGGTGCTCTGCTGAGCAGAGGAAAAATTATTCCTATGCTTTCCTGAAGTATTGAAGGTAAAGCAAAATACTTCTTAAAATAAGTATTTTTTGAATACAGGTGTTAAATCCTCTCTAACTTTTAGGACTTTAAAACATCTGCCTACTTTACATTGCCTTAAAGTTACCAATATGTGTCATGATAGTGCTGAGCGCCTCTTGTGAAGTGTTGGGAGTTCCTCTCCCCTCATGCAAGGCCTGATCCTGATCATAGGGTTCAGGGTCTGTGTGGCTTTTGCAAAGCAACAGGGCAGCCTAGCACAAGGCTTTAGTGGAACAATGAGGGTTCCACTGTCTTGTGTAACCTAGGCCGCTGTGTGCTTTTACTAGGGGTATCGTTAAGATTCCTTTTTGTCTGGCCAGGACTTAGCTGCTGTAAAGCCCTTTGTGGTACTTGAGTGCGTGGAGCCTGGCCAGCAATCGTTACAGCTGTCTAATGAGCTTCTGCCAGTTAACAGGAGTTGAGGGTTTCCAGCAAGGGGAAAGCTGGAGGTTGCTCCCTTTTCAGTGCAAAAGGGGCGATATTCCTAGGGATTTTGTATTCAAGCATATTTCCAATGTGTCAATCTGCACATCAGAGTTGAAAAACTAACTACATTTGGTCTTTATGAAAAACAAAAGCTCCTAAAGTTTTGGAGTTTTTAGTAAGCAAAAAAGGAGCTGGTTGGTTTTTTTTTTCCTAGTCCATGGGGCTGAGATGAGCAAGATACCTGGGAATTAGCTAGTTTAGCTTTGATTTTTTTGGGTTCAAAAAGCTGCTTTCAAACTTGAAGACCATTTGACTGTGCTGTGTTTTATTTCTAAGCATGCTTTCATGATACTAAAATACAGCAAAGGTCAGGTCTTTTGTGAAGCCTAGCTTAAATTTTGCTTTCAAAATAATATATATTTTGGATTTGCGATGCATTCAGGATGTGGGCCAGTTGAGGAAGTCACTATGTCTCCAAAAAGGAACTGAGAACAGATCTAAAAACCCCAGAAAGAGGCTTCAAGTGGCACTTCCAAACTCCCCACGTTTCATTTCAACCCCAGCTTTGTGTGGGGTCCCCCTAAGTGATCTGTGATGCGGGTAGCAGTACTGCAGTGTTGTTGGGTAGCAACACAACTGCAAGCTCTGGGATTGGGCAGAGGAAAGGACCATCCTTCTTGGGCTGCTGGAGGTTATTTTACCAACTATGCTGTTTACCCTGTACTTTAGTTTTGCATCTCACTTATTACACTACTGTGTGTGTTTGAGTTCTCTGGATGCTGGCAAAATCCAGGGGTGAGCCTTTACCTGTAGACTTTTTACTGTGGAGTAAAGGACATAGCTGGCTTTCCCAGGCTCCCTGCTCTGTTATGGTATTTCATGTGATCCCACTATAAATTATTATCAAGGAATGAACCAAACAGTCCCCTGAATGAAAATGATGCCACCTTTGCTGTGTGGTTTTATGGGATTTTTTTTTTTTAATTCTCTGCCCCTCCTCCCCCTTTTTTCCCATTTCAAGTGTAATTAGGCATCATCATTCAGTTGGATGTTGTATCTGCTTTGAGTTGACTAAACCTTATTTCTTCCTCCATCCTGACACCCCCTGAACCTCCTCTGCCAACAGAAGTCACCCTCTTAACATTTGTCTTCTACAGAGGTCCTAATAATCAATTATTCCCTAGGAAAATGGAGTTTGGGGAGTGGGGGAGGAACACAACAACAAAACCCCTCTGAAAATATGGCTCTTATTCCTTAATCTCACTGGATAGAGTTACACATCTGGTAGAGGCTTGTTCATTGTCGCTATTACTTTTATTGCGTCTTTAGTGGTGATGAAGTTCAGATGCCAGAAACAGTGGGCCCCAATTTAATTTCATCTGGCCTTCTGTAACGAGCACAATGTGATCCCTGGGAAGCACTGGCTTGGCCACAGCTCTAGTGGGCAGGCGCTTGTCTGCCATAGGGATGAGCAGAAGTGGTGCAGACAGACAGCTGGACAAGCAAAACCCCATGTAGGGTGTGGGGTGGGGGGAAAGGAGAAAACTGGAAATAGGGATGATAATAGGTGAGTGGAGGTGTATGTGCTCTGTGAGCATCAGTCAAATACACAGTGAAAGGGATGGGTAGTTAAACGGATGAATAGATGGACAGATATCTTTTCATATCAAAACCCAGAAGCAAGATTCTGAGATGGATTTCCATCTTTTTTGGTGGCCAGGGTGTGCGTGTTGTGATGCTTTCTCGGGTTGCTGTAGCCCTGATGGCTCTTCCCTGGTGATTTCCATGACCCTCTGGGTTTCCAGTGGTGATGTATAGATGCTCCCACTTCTCCCCCAGTGTCTGCAAATGCATGTGTCTAAGGGCTATACAGGATTCATTTATGGGCCTCCTGTTGGTGGGATATGTGCATGCAAAATGAAGGTTGTATTTGGCTTCTAATATTCAGATCTATATTCAATATTGTGTTGACCAAGAAAAACAACTCAGCCCCTGTGCTGAAGAATGTGATGGACTGATGACTTTCAGAAACATACTGTAAATCAAGGAGGCTAATAAATACTTGCTATTAATAAAATGGGGCTACTGCCTTTCAAGTTATTTTCATGTTTTTACCACATCATAAAATTTAAATGGAATGAAAAAGGCAATACCTATGGACTTCCCCTCCTCCCCCAGCATGGTTGTTGCTCAACTTAACCTCCTCAAATGCCCAGACAAGATGAGTTTTTCCTCAATGAGAAGGTCTAGAAGGAGCAGTAAGACACCTGACTGACCCCATGGAGCTGATGAGAGGCTGACCCCAGCAAGAGTCCCGGTGGCAAGATGTATGGTGTCTTGCTGGGTTGTCCTTTTGAGCTGGCAGATCACCAGAGCTTGTCCAGACCAATGCATCAAAGAGCCTGCAGCTACAAGCTGTACCACCTGCACCAGTTCGTGATAAACCTTTAATGCCTCCCAGTTGTGAGAGAAGCTGCTCCAGGTGCTAACCGAAGGGGCAGAGCATTCACAGGCTGCCTAACCCTTGCTGTTAGGTTTTTCTGGTTACCTTGTCCGTTACAAGGTGTTGGTGGCCAAAGGCCCCTGGTGCAGCACACCTGCAGGCAGCAGAAAATGGGGCTGTCAACTTGCTTCTTGAGTATCTCTAGCAGAGCCCATGGCACCTATGAGGGTGCCACACTGGACTCTTTAAATGGCTGTCCCATTGCAAGCCTGTGACGCTCTGGGCAGAGAGGGAGTAGAGGATGGAGCCCTACATAAACATTTATTTTTTTCTTCTTTACGCGAGTGTATGTCCTTTGCCTGAGTTCCTTTTACAGACCTGCAATGATGAGCAGAGCCTGGTGCTGTAATGCTTTGGCCTCAGTGCCACAGAGGCAAAGGTCATCCTGGTAGCCCCTGTCCCATGGCTCAGCTCCAGAAAAGTCCACTTGGTGGGCTGTGTGGGCTCTGCCTGCCACACTCACCCCCAAAAACCCTGCACCCCAATTCCAGTATGGATGAAAATTATGCTTTTTAATATTCTCCTCCAAACAGACATCTTCCTTGCTACCACTCTGGCATACTCCCTGGGGGTTTGGCTTTTCCATTTGGAGACTTTGGGGAGCAACAACTTTTTGGGAGCTGCTTTACACTTGGCTGCTCTTTTTGGCTTTTTGTTGCCTAAAATCCCCGTTTTTCTTGGTGGTTTTTTTTTTTTTTTTTTTTTTTTTTTGTCTCCCATGCTGAAGAGATACTACCTTCTGCAGCTGTAGTGATTAAAGGGGAGGGGAAATAAAAGCATATTTAAAGTAGAACCTGGCAATATAAAATAAGGTGTGGAGGTGATGAATGATCCCAGGATATATTAAAGCAGGGGCTGGCATTTTTGACATATCTCCTACCTGTGGCGTGTTTGAGCACCTCTGAGACTGGCTGTTTTGAAATGCTGAGCACCCACCCCTGGGCTCTAATTTGGGCAAGTTTAAAAATGTCCTCTGGGATTTAGTCAAGTTGTTGCTGTTTTCCTCTTCTGAAGACCCTTGTGCTGCTGTAAGGATGGGGGGCTGGAAAGGGATGGGAGGACAGAACCCAGCCCTGCTCTGCTTCCTGAGAGTGAAGGGGTCAGCGTCTGGGTTCACCTCTGAAGTGTGAAGATTGGAAAAGCCTCCCTGCCTTTTAAATGCTTAAGGCTTAAAGGCTCCTAGGAGCATATTGCCAGCATCGCTCCAAGAGGCAGTCAGGAGAAAGGCGGGGGAAAAGATATTGGCTCATTGCATGTGACTGGCAGGGCAAGGACAGGGAAATTATGCATTTTTCCAGACTGGCTTATTCCCTTCTGTGTATTAAACATTATTTTAATATTAGAGTGACAATGTTTTATAATTAAGCCAAATGTAAGAGACTGAGTACACTGGAGAGCTTGGCTCAGTGTGAAGAGGTGAGAAAGGTTTCCACTTGCTGCCCAGGATTAACCCCAGGTTGCAGCATCCTCTGCAGCTGCACTGGCAAATACAGCGCCAGGTTCTTGGATACCAGCACACCCCACACTTCAGCAAGTAAAACCTTTAACTCATAAAGGTTGTAATGTTAATACAGAAGAAAAGTGTTTTAAAAAATTACATTAGTTCACAGACATCTATTGAACTCATGAGGGGAAATCTAGCCCCTGAGAGACAGGAACTAAAGAGCTGAGCCATAAACCAGTATGATAACATCCTTATTATAAGATGCAAATTAAGGGGCCCAATTCACTTAAAAAAAGCATTATGAGTATTTAATTTTTCTGGAGGGAATATCTCTGAAGTTGGCCTGTGTGTGGTTTTAGTGCTGTGTACTTAAAAAAAAAAAAAAAAAAGAAGAAGAAGAAAGTAAGTCAGGCCATGAAGGAACTGCTGAAGGCAGAGTTGAGGATGCTGAGTGGTGGTTTGGGTTTCGGAAGAAGTAGCTGGTGCTTATCGTGGGCAGGAGGGCATGTGTTCACACTGGATTTGGATGACGAGACCGTGGTTAAAGCCAACAGCATTGCAGGAGGTTTCTGAGGGTGTAAAATAGGCTACAAACCTGCCCTGTGGTTTATTTTATTTAAATCTTTCATCTCCAGAGCATCTGGCTGGGTACCTGTACTTCTCTGGCCAGTGGCTCGACGCTGACACTGGAGATCAGTGCAGTAAGAAGTGCTTAGTTGAAACCCCATGTGAGATTTAGGGATTTTCTGGGAACCTCACTCTCTGTTCTTGGTGTTGCATCCCCTTCAGGAAGGTGGCTGGGCTACTGTGATGCTGCCAATAGCATTATTTGTTAGGGGTTATCAGGAACACACAATCTAGTGAAGGGATCGTTGGGTCTTTGGGTGCTTTTCTGGGGCAATTATTCATACAGGGAGTGATTTGAGGTTTCACCATATCTGCCACTTTCCCCCCCCCCCAGCCATTCCTTGTTTTCTGGAGCCTTTAAAAATAAAGTTATTTTAAATTTCCTCCTTCTACACTGAAGTCGGAAGGAGGTGTAATTGCTACCCTTGCCTTCAACTTTGCTGTTTGTCGGATGCTGGAGGTCAAAGTCTTGAGCTAGAAGAAGGACTTGGCATGCAAGTTGGGGACAACTGGGATAAAAAGTAGAGAGCCTCTGAGTGTTTGGTCTGCTATCCATCCAGCTTTATGGTTGTAATGTCAAGACTTGTTTGAAAAAGCAAAGAAAAGAGGTACCCTTAGTTTGCATCCTTAAAGACAAAAGGACTGCTTGGGTGCTGGAGCTATTGGGAGGCTGAAATTGTTTTTTCCTAATGTAGAAAATAACCCCCTACCCTGAAAGACTGTTTTTCAGGTGGGCATCATACTACTCTCTTATATAATGCCTGGAGGTCAGAGGTTAAGTGAAACAGGGAGACCAGGTAAATATGTTCATCTGAAACCAACAAATTGAAAAATTATATTTATTTTGTGGAGTTGTATAGTGTTTCTCCAGTCATGGACATGAAACCTGGTGTAGGATGGGGACTGCTTGTTCCAGACCAACAGCTTGAGTTTGGGGGTCAGGCTCCATCCTGATGCCACAGCTGCTGCCTAGGGTTCAGTGCATGAAATAACGGGGCTTTCCTGAGGTCAGGTTAACTTGTTGAGGAAAATCCCGGTCTCCAGCCAGACAATAATAGCTGAGTTTCGACCAGGTCTGAGCTGTGTATTGAAATCTGTTTCTCATCCCAAGGCTGCCTTCCTATTCATTTCTGGCAATCAAATACTATTGTTTCCAAGCCACTGTTTGCAAGGAATATTGCTTCTTTTTAAAGCTGTATGGATGCACACAGCCAGCAAAGACCATAAAATAATGGTAGGAAATGCCCCCTGTCAGCCACTAGGCTAGCCAAACCCTTAGAAACACAGACTTCTTGCTTTGAGTTATTTTTTTAAAAAGGAAAAGAAAATAAATCCAATATATCCTTCTTTTATCTTATTTAGGAATCATAAATTTAGTACGTAACAGCGTTAGTGGACTGACTAGGCAGTGGTATGGGGCCATAGGTTAGTTAGGCTAGAAGTATTTATGGGGCTGTCACTCAGCTGATCCCTGGGAGGTAGCTGCACTGAGTAGGGACTCATCACTTGTTGCATGTGGCATTAAACACCCATTGAAATAAAACCCAGCAATCCCCAAACAAGACATCCTTTTCTTATAAAGCACACCATGCCATGGTAATCCTCCTGCATATATCTATAAAAAGAAGCTTTTTATGAGTGTTTCCTCCCTTCCCCATCCTGAATCCACAGAGAAGCATCATATATATCTATATATACACACACACATATACACATGGCCAAAAAACAGCTGGATGTGCAGACAGATGGAGAATTTTGCTCATCATTTTCAAAGTGAACTTTATGGGAAAGCAGAGGGTAAATATCAGGATGATATAAAGCTCGTGGCCAAACTCTGGTGATGATCTCTTGGCCAGGCATGCTGGCATTTTCCATGCTATTTCCTGGCTCACTGGGCACTCTCTAAACCTCCCCCTCCCCTTGATTTAGGAATAGGAGCCTCATAAATCCTTCCAACCCAGATGCTTTATCAGGTCCCCCAGCTTCTCTCTGTGAAACCACGGTGTGGGTGGCAGGGGCAAACATCTGCACAGGGGATATCCTCCTGCTCCTGCTCCTCCACAGCCTGCCGCTATCGCCTCTGGGAAGGCAGTTGTGGTTTCATAGCTTTTTAGCTGCGAAATGAGGAAGGATGTTCTTCCTTGTGGTTTGCAATTACAATGTAGAAAGTAACAAACGTATTTCTGCATCCCACCCCAGATTCGCTCTCCTGCAGCTGAGCTGAGCTAAGGGGTGATGCATCAGAAAGCAAAACCCCGACAGTAAGTGAGTTATGAAAGTGATTGTAAAATCTCCCTGGGAGATTAAATGTGTTTTTGTACACACGCGTGACTCCAGCAGCATTTGGAAACAGTGTTTTTACACAGCACCTGATGTAAAATAACCCCCAACCAAACAACAACAACAAAACCCAACAAAGCCCAGGTCCCAGCCTCCCTTTGTGCCTGGGTTGCAGCAATTGGAAACCTGATGCCCTAAATCCAGAATACATCTTTAACCCTGGAAAGTCTTTAGCTTTTGGGAGAAGGTGATGTATTCATGTCTTGCACACACCTCTTTTGCACACTGATGTTTGCACCACCAACAGCCTAGAAAGTCCTTAGGATTTAGCACTAGTGAGGGGGCTGGCCTCTCCCAGGAGTTGGGCTGGTCCATCACTGGAGATGCTCTGGGAGGGCTTACTTGCATGGGTATCGGCAAAGCTGGGTCTGATGGCTTCAACCTGCACAGGTGCCTCCCCAAAGGGCTATACCTATGACCCAAGAGACATCCCAGACAGAATGATGTCAAATTTCTGATTTGTCATCACTCCAGAGATGACACCTACACACCATCACTCCAGACATCACTCCTGGTCCAGCTTGGTGGTGGCTCCTTGAGAGCTGCTATGGGCGTGGATGAAGCTGGAGCATACTAACTATGTGTGCTTGAAGTGATTGGGATAAAGTTGAGAAACAATGAATTATTGATTTGCAAGCAGCACAAGCATCTGACTCATACCTGGTTATGGGAGCTCCCTCCCAGCCGTGTGCTGACCACAACAGGTTAGGTGGGTGGGGACTCTCTGGGACACATCTAGCTGCAGAGAGGATGTTTCTGGGCATATTATTTTTTGAAGAGTGTGGTAAGGGTTCTGCTTGGGGCCAGTTGTCTTTCCAGAGGTGGTGCTTCTTGCGTCTTCTTTGTATCTCACCATGAGGATGATGGAAGATCTCGCATAGCCCCTGGCCTGGAGCAACAGAGCTGCTCAGTGAAGACCAGGGCCATCTCCACGTTGCTTCACAAAAACTCATATTCCTCCTCTTTAAATGAAGAGACCAAAACCTTTCTTGAGTCGCACTGGAGTCAGTTTAAGGAAGGAGAAAAAGCAGTGGGACTCCTGAAAACACTTGATGCTAAGTGATGACTTTTTTTTTTTTTTAAATTTTGTTTCTTGCACTGCAGTACAAAGATAGAGGTGCATCCTCCCCAGGCAGGGAGGTGCAGCTGGGAATGGGATGATCTTTGCCGATGGCCCGGCTCAGGATGTGCAGCTCCCCCCTGTTGGGAGCCCCTGCAGCTGGGGCCCTTCTCCCTGTGCCGTTCAGCAGGTTTCGGCATGACTCACTGGAGCCTGGGACAAGGTGCGGTGTTCTCTTCCAGGTCAGGATTTAGGTGGATTGGCAAAAGGCTGTGGGAATGCTTTTAATGTGTCTTCTTGCATGTTTGATTTTTTTTTCTTTCTCTCTCTTTCTTGTTCCCATGTGAACAGTGTCAGGCTTTCCTGCCCTGATATTGCCTGGCAGATGGGGAAGGAAGGATTTGGACTGCTGGGGATGCACATTTAGCAATGGTCTGCATTCTCTTCTGTACCTCTGCTCAACACCCCCCAAAACTGCTTCCCCTCTTCAAAGAGGTCAATGTCTTCAGTCTCAGCTTGGGGCCACCAATGCAACACCATTTCCTTCCTCCTCATGAGGTTCACTCATGATGGGAACCAATTATGTTTACACAGGTATTGCCATACTTGGAACAATAAAAATAACAGGAGTGATGAGGCTCCCACATATCTTTTTAACACATGTCTACATCTTTCAAGACTTGGAGCTCCAAGGCTTATGGAGACATAAATAATAAGCAGTAATTAAAGATGCATGCACAGTGCTGCCCCAAATTGCAAAAGGCTTTGTGTTAGGTGGACACACTGTTGCACTGGTTGAAGTCCTTGCTGAGGAAGTGTTGGGTGGCTGTGAAGGTCTGCAGCCACTTGCATAAGAGACACTTTGCATTCATTTTACTATTATTATTTAACATACATTAGTCCCTGCAGCTCCAGCTCTGTCAATGCAGGGATTATAGTCTGGCTGTTGCCCGTCTTGTACCACCGAGTTGGGCTAACCATTTTTTTTTTGCCCCTTTTTTTCCATTGTAATTATATATCTGCATGGGACAGACCTGAGGGCAAACCGTCCTGGCACTCCATCAACACTTTCCTACGTGCGCTTCTGGGAAGCAGAGGGACAGCCACGTGCATGACCTGTTCTTCTGGCCTCTCCTCAATCACATTGCAGCCTCAGGTGCATTTTTAGCTCATCTGAAATATTTTGGGGGTGTTTTTTCACGTTAGTGCCTCAACCTCTTCTTTTTTCTTTTTCTTTCCCTCCTTTGACATGTCCAAACCATTTCATCCCATCCTTAGTATTGACATAAAAATGCAGCTGGAAAAACACTGAAGCTGTTTCAACAACTGCAGCGCTAGGAAGTAAAGTAAACCAGAAAGTAGTTATTACACCAAGAGCTTCCTCTTTAAATCAGCTGGGGGGAAAGTGAGAGTAGTTGGTAATTAGATTCTCTCCCTCATACTAATTGCATTACCAATAAATCAGCTGTGAAGGTCTGTTTCTTTTTAAGTTTTCTTGAATTTAGCCTTTGTTCTAGAATCTTGGAACAACAGAGCCACAGTAAACATGGTTAACCTATAGTTAATTACTGGGGTATTTTGGCTCTGCTTTGTGGATGCTCAGCCTGCAATGGTTAACCATCGGCCTCTTGGAAACCAGCCCCTCTGACAAACCCCAGGGGAGAGGAGTAGTGGAGAGCTGAGTGTGGTGAGCTTGTCCCTCATTACTAACATTGTTTCAGTAAAAGTGCAAGAGGCTTTGCATTAAGGGATGATTTGGCCACACAAGAGTCTGATGGAAAAAATTAACTTTTCCCCAGCATGGCTTTTCATTCTGCCCTCTCTCCTGCCTCTCTTTCCAGGGTTGCTAAAAGACCAGGGACTTTTAGCTTAGCAAATGCCTCCTATAAATTCCTTTCTTCAAACATTGTAGGTTAATAATTTCAGAGTCCCAGGCCCTGAATTCCTTTAAGTTCAGACTAAACCATATGTACATTGTATATTTTTTTTAGAAGAAGAGAGGATGTTTAGTTAATATGTAATTATGTGCTGGGTCTGTGGGCTGCAGATCGGCATGGGGAGAATCCCGCGAGTCTAGAGGGGAGGATTGAAGAAAAACCTTCCTGAAAGAGTACGGGGTGTTCCCTTTCCCTTAATTGAAGTCAGAACAGTTCTCATTCATTAAGAGGTGAATGATGAGGGCTTATCAGTGACCTTCCACTGAAGGCTCGTGCTGTTGAAATATAGCAGTTACACAACAGGTGGGGTGGCAAGGCATGGCATGTGGTGCTGTGCTGTGGGATTCCTCACAAGTTTTTAACAGATCACAGCTCCCAAACCATGGGCAGTTCAGGTACACTGTTCACTTTGATGTACTGCTTCACATGCCCCAGGTTATATCACTGTGAGACATGGCCAGATGATGAAAAACCAATGTCTTTGGTTTAAAAAAAAAAAAAATCCTTGGTGAACATGACGTAGATTCTGAATTGAAGGACTTCACCCTCCCCACTACTTGATTGAAGTCCGTACTTTGCAAAGTTTTATTCATATCCCACACGAGTTTCTACTGGGTATGAAGGCAAGGACCATTGTGCTGATAATGCAGTCACTTTCAGAACAAAAAAAAAGAGTATGTGTTCCCAGAACAACAACAATCTTTGGACGATTTTAATTAGGAAACTTGGGTAGGAGGGACAGTGGAGGTTGCTCTCTCCATTAGAAGAGCATCAGTGAATCTAGAGCTGCTCTGTGAAGGGTGATTTCAGCACTTACTGTGACTTCACTTATAGAACATAGTGATTTGCAGGCTCTGACCTTGGTGGTCAGGGGTGTCTGCACATCACAAGCTCCACAAACAGATCTTGGACATGGCCAGGAGGCATCCAGTGAGCCAAGACAGGAACAGCTAAGAAACGGGGCAGAGGTGGAGAGGATGGAAGAGAAAAGGCTACACACTTTAGGATTCAGAATCTGGCCTGCTAACCCTCTTAAGGCCTTCAGCTTTGTCCTGCTTACCCTCTGAATGGCCTTCAGCTGTGGCCAGGCTGGCCCCTCCCCTAGTCACCCACAGGTGGGAGCTTCCCAGCCATTATGAAGGTCTACAAGGTAGCTGATAAAGGTCTGGGCTAACAGCCAGCCTGGGGACAAAGTTCTGGAGCTGAGCTTGGAAAGGAAAGCAGCAGGTTGTGCTTCTGTGGCGATAAGCATGTTTTTCAGTTTGCCTTGATGCTCTCTGAATGTCAAAGTGGACTTTTTGTAGTGAGTGGTCTGCAAGCATATTGGGGTCCCAGTGACATCCAGCAGTGCTGCTAGGCCAGGCTTCATCTGAGGTCTGCTTTGGCCACTGCAGTCAAGTGGTTGTAGCCAGCCTGGCTTTGCTTCTTTGGTTGGACCTGGGAAGCAGCGCATGTGATCTTCATTTGTGTTTGGTTGGCTCAGAAAAACATCTCGCTGGGCTCCGAACACCTCTGGGACTCTGCAAAGTCTGTGATCAGAAGAGCCAGCTTACCACAGGCATCCATGTGTTCTGGATATGGGGGAACAAAGCTGTATTGCTTTGGGAGAAAACAGAAGATGTTGACGCTTAGCTTATGGAATATGGAGGTTCTTACAAGATGCTCCCTATTGAACTTCCCCTCTTTGCCATGCTGAGCCTTGGGTGGCTTCAGCTTCATCTCGACCTGCTCAACCATGTGACTGCCTTGTGTTGCTCTTGATGGAGAGAACAGGTTGTTTGTCAGGGAGCTGCTTTCCTCAGGGCAGGTGAGTTGTGCTTCTATGCTGCTCTTTGCTGTCACTCTTTAGCATTATCTGGCCTTGATGAGGAAGCAAGAAGCCTGTCAAGGGTGCATGAGGTATAACGCATTAGAAGTGAAACAATGGATGTGTCTTCAGTATAATTGAGCTGCATGGGAAGAGCAAAGTTGTGCTAAAGCAGCATTAGTTGTCTAGCAGCTCTCTGGGTTGAGGAAGCTTTGTATTACATCTGCCTAGATTACTTTGCTCTGATCAATATCATACTTAACCCAACTCTGCACACAATACCTGGTTTCTTTAGCACTCCAATTCATGCGCTAAAATTCAAGGCTGGTAAGCTGGCATTTGTGCTGCAGTGGTACAGCTCTTGAGGATCTCACCATACCTGTGATATGGCATCTGCAGTATATATTAGATCTTTCTCCCACACTTATTGAAGAAAAGAGCTTAGCATGGACTATGGTTTAGAGTTTTGGAATGCCTCTATGCTCCCTGGCACCACAGGCTCAGCTTAGACCTTAACCTGTGCAAGAGAAATATGCTGAGAATTATGACTCTATGGGACTGAGTAGCAATTTTCTGAAGACTTACATCTACGGCTGGAGGCATGGTCTGTGCTGGTTTATTAGCTGCGAGAATGATTTTGGAGGAAATAATTTTTTCTTCCTTATATCTGATAATTCACGCTTTTGGAAAGGGCTGCAGAGGGCAGAAAAGTTTAGGTTTCTGTCAGGTATATCTCCAGAATCTGAAGCTCATTGTGGGTTGCAAAGTACTCCTAAACTAATAAAAATCACCAGTCATCATCAGTGTCTATTAGTACTGAAAGAGAGGGAATATTCAAGCTTTCTGGTGTACCACCACCACTGCTTACCTGGTGAGTAAGGGTAAACTATGATGGGTTAAATCCTCTTTACCCTGGGGAAGTAGCAGGAGACCTTGCAGAAGCAAATATGGTGACTGGGGGCCATATTATGTCAAGTGACTGGATTTTGCTGTTGAAATGGCTTCTCTCCACAGTTCTGCAAGTGGTATGGTGGGAATGGGATTGGACTGAGGTAGGCAGGGGGGTTTGGAGTTGGGGGATCCCCACAGCTGGTCCTTCCTGTAACTGGGATGGCTGAAAGAAACTGCAGCAGATGCTGGTCCTGCACTAAAATCAGACCAGCTCCTCTGGTCCCAGGTCCTTTTGTGCCTTCATTTCCTCTCTGGGCTAGGTTTCAGTCAGGAAACCTGGCCCAGGGGACAACTTTGTTTTTTTTACCTTGTCACAGAAGTAGTGGGCCTGGCTTATCCAGTTTCACCAACCCTGTCTGCAGTCTGCATAGTGCTGAACTCAGCCCAGGTCCCTTGGGATGCAAGAATCTTCCTCCAGTGCCACCAGTCTTTGTAGTCCCTTCCCTTCCATTGGTGCGGTTGTATCACTTAGTACTTGAAGACACTGCAGCCCTGATTTGTCCTCCACAAACCACAATCCTCCCCTCTGAAAACCCTAGCAAAGATCAGCTTTATTAATTAATTTATTATTTGGAAAAGCCACGCTAAAACTGGCTGAGTTCGTTTGAAAGTGCCTGGTGGCTACTGTGGTCTTGTTCAAGGTCACTTCAGGATTGAATCTCTCAGGCAATGAGTCATTTATGAGGACAGTGTGACTTTGCAATGATAGGTGTTTATCCTGTTATGCACCCAGCCAGAGCAGCTCAGCTTTATCTATCATGGTCTTGCCCAGTGGTGGCCTGAGGTGAGGTTGGTGGTATTAGCTTGGAGGAAACATAAGGCATCTTGAAATTATGTTGCCTATTCCCTCCTCTCTCCTTACATCTCCATCTCTAGCACAGGATACTAGAGTTAAGATTTTGAGTAACTCCAGCAGCAGGGGTTGCATGATAAAGACTTATCCATTAAAACATCATCCTTGACTCCTGTGGACCCTAAGCCACTCTCATCACTTTTTGTTTGAGTGATTAAGCAGTGGACTAATGGCACAATTGTTAATGAATATTGAAATGCTGTCTGGAAATGAAGAGGGTTATGTTTTCTGCAATACAAACAAATCAGAAATATTTTCCACTGTGGTATAGTCCTTTTAGTGTTGGGTGTCATCCTTCTGGAGCTTTGGTGGTGCCCTCATCTTTGAACTGAATTGAGAAGTAAGATTCTTGTGGATGGTAATAACGAGGCCATTATTTTAGGGATACAAATGTTTAATGTACAATAACGAGTCACATAATGAATGTCCAAATGAGTGATGTTTTCTTCAGTTTTACATTCCCAGAGGCACAGAAAGTATTGGTCACTTTGACACAGAAAGCAGCCAGGCAATTACACTGGCTTGCTTCGAAAAGGATTTTATTTCATAATGCAAAACTTGAAAAAAGGCCCAGAAACACCCCGTGCTTCCTGGTCACTGTTTTGAATTCAATTCTCCTCCACTCCACATTAAAAAGGGATGTGGACTTTTAGGGCTGTTTTGAACTCTGAATGTCTTTGAGCTAGCATTCGGTCTTTGGGAATGAGTGGAGGAAGAAGAGTTAGAAGGCATCTATAAAGATTTTCTTATTTCCATGGAAAGAAAAACTAAAACTAATGAAATCTGGTTCCCCTTTGCAGCAAATGGAGTGCTGTGAGGCATAGGAAGAGGGTACCACCAGCCAGGACTAAAGCTGGCTTGCCTGAGATGAGAAACTTGCTCTGTCCTCTGGATGCGTAGGTTTGAGTGATGGTCCAGCTTTCCCATGACTGTTACTGAAACTCCCTGTGGCTCTGGTGTAGCAGGGTTTTATCCAGAAGCTTCCAGTACCCTCTTCTTTTTTTTTTTTTTTTGTTTTCTTAGTCATAAGTGAGTTGTTGATAGAAGCTTTGCAAGATATTTTAAGAGCTTGGGACTTCAGGCTCAATTCTTCCCAAAATTTTCGTGCTGCAGGATTGCTGGGCAGTACCAATTAATTATTTGTTATGCTGCAGAAGACAATGAAATCTGGGTAACTTCAGCAATGGTAGAAAACTAGGCTCATGCATGTGTGTGTGGAGGAGGGTTCAAATGAAATATTGTCTCGGAAAGCAAAGTTCTAATGTTAAAAAAAATTGAGGTTTTATCTATTTTACCAAAGGCTAAAATGAATTCTTATGTATATTTTATAAGAATATGTATTTTGTTTATAGCCTGGCATTAGGGATACTTTTTTTCTTAATAAGCTCATGTCAGAGCTCCCGTAACTGTAGCCTGAAGGATATATTTTTGCAAAAATGAAAAATGAATGTATTATTTACCTATCAATACTACACAACATGGATCAAT
Source organism: Coccyzus lansbergi (assembly GCA_033558105.1). NCBI lineage: Eukaryota > Metazoa > Chordata > Aves > Cuculiformes > Coccyzidae > Coccyzus > Coccyzus lansbergi. The sequence continues at coordinate 575,965 of JAUMJK010000225.1, forward strand.
GCAAACCAGCAGTGCTGCCCCCTGCTCCCACCATTAGGGGAGGTGGGTTGCTCTGTCTGGGCAGTGCTGGGACTTTATCTGTAATACGGAGCTTTCAACTGCTGGGCTGACAAAATGCTTCTCTGACAGCCAAGCCATTAATTACCATCATCTGAGCCTAATTCATTCATCCCTTTCCCTCTCATGCAGAGGGACAGGGAGGGCTGAGGGCACTTGGGGAAATGTAGGCATGATTCCATATTCGTTATGCGGCGAGTGCTGCCTGCGACTTTGTTGGTTGCAGTGGCTTTAATTGAATTGGCTTGCCAATAAAGCTGTTGTCATTCAGTAAGTGAATTTGTTGTACTACTCGCACCACAGCTGCTGCATACAACCAGGCGTTTCCTGAAGGCAAGCCAACCTTGTGCTACCCTGGCTGGAGATTTTTTTGCCTTTCCCCAAAAGTCATCCATAACATGTTGCATAATATCCCTTAGGTGTTGTTTCCCACCAGGTAGAAACAGGGCATCCCCTGCCTGAGCCCAGTTGCAAGGGCATGTCACAGCCTCAGAAAGCTGTGGCTGCAGGCTTGGGCGCTGGTGATCCACTGGGGTGTAGGACCAGCCAGTCAGCCTGTGTGTTTTTTCAATTAAGGGGCTCTGACCTCCGTTACCCCATGCTGGTCATGATAGAGCATCATTGTTCCTCACAGTAAAAATAAATACAGAATATGACAGATAATATATTTTGTTGGTCAGGAGCTTAGAGGCCCATTAAGAAGTCTAGCAATATTGATAAAATAAAGCAACATTAGGAGAGGCATTTATTATAGGATATGTAGGCTGTTGGGCCAAAAAATACGCCAATGTTCTGCAGTTTATAAAATATTAGGGAAGAAGGAGAAAGGACTGCTTGATTTATGGCAGCTGTAAAGTGATACTGAGATGAAGTAAAATATTCAGAGGTCTGAGAGTGCCTTATATTTTGCTTTTTAATGTGTGGGACAAGCATATACATGATAGCTCGGAGAGTGGTCCACGAAGCAATCCGGTGGTGGCTGAGGACCAGTGCTCCCTGCACAAGAACCTCATGCTTATCATGGGGGAGCTGAGATGCAAATCTCTGTATGAACGCTACCTCCGCCCCTTCTTCTCTGCCAGCTCAGAGTAAAGCTGCACATTTTATCACCCCCCAAAAAAGGTGGGAACAGATCTGGATCCATTTCAAAACATCGTGGCTGAGTCCCAACTCTGATTGGGATGAATTATCTTTTCTTGGTGCTACGCTGAGCTGGAGGAATTACTCCAAGAAAGAAGTTTTCTTCAGACATTTTTCATTTTCTCCTAATAATGTGGTAAAACATTGCATTGAAGTTTAAGTTCATCAGGTTTCTCAAAATCTATGCTTATTTCAGATTATTTTTAACACTTCCAAAATATGAGTAGGTAGAGTATTTCAAGCTCTCTGCTGAAGCTGGATAATTCTCAGCTGATTACTGAACTGAAACTGCAGAAGCTAAGTAGTATTTTGGATGCCAACCTCTGTTGAGGTGAATCATAAGTTTGAAGAGAGAAGCTGGCTATTAGAGGGTTAAACCAGCACACAAATGCCCGTTTCCAGATATCCAATAAAAAAAATGCCTCATATAGGCTCATGTTATTTGAGTGGTAACTCATGAAGAGAAGTCAAAAATTGATTGTTAATGACAAAACTTTCCTTGACCTCTGCATTGGTGGATATAACCTGTGATAAGGACCTGTTACCTTCAGTGCTGCAATTCTGCTTGAATAAATCAGTGGAACCAATTTTGGTAAAGGCTGTGGTGCCTATCTCCAGCCTGGGAAGACTCACTTTTAGTGACAGTTTTGGAATGAGAGTATATCAAAGATAAAGCTTGAGGTCCTTCAAGGAGTTGGTTTGTTTCATCTTTTTGGGAGATTAACTCTAGGAACAAACTCATTACAGCAAATGTCCCACTGATGTCCATAAGACTATAACCTTTTCCCACTCACTGTTTCTTGGGATGTTTCCTAGAAATAATGCTGATGTACAAGACTAGGAAATGTGTGTAATCAACCTCTATCCATCAGCTGAAATGCCTAGTGTTAAGCAATGTGTCTGGAGGCATGCGACATGAAGGGTATAACAGAAGGTTGCCTTGTAGGATTTTTAGGGCAGGATTGTGCACATCCACAGTAGCAACCTCCACTAAGGCTTTTGATGCTGAGTCCCAGTAGGTCTGTCTGGCAAACAAGGTCTTCACCATTAGCAACCCTGAGCTGATGCAAAGGCAGGAGGTGGGTTAATATATTTCCACTGATTTTGGCTGCTGAGTTAGTTATGTCAGAGTTGCATGGATAAAGTTAAATAACCCAGGCAGGATCTGTTGTTTGCTGCTTGGAAGAATATTTGTGATGCTTGGAGGAAGTAGTGGCACTGCTGTTGTGATGGGTCTGTGTTTCTTCCTGGCCAGGAGGGTTGGAGGCCATGGGGCACAGTGAAGCTCCCCAGCTGTTGATGGGTCCTTCAGGTCTCTTCCCACATGGATGAGTTTGCCCCCTTTCCTGCTGCACTAAAACACACAGATTTGAGTGTCCATGGCGCAGGACAACCTGTTGGGATGAAGCACTGTCTGCTGGAGCTTCAACTCAGCTGGGGGCAAAGAGGATGGGGAAATGTTAATGGTAAATAACCTGTGGTTTAGTTTACTCAAAGTAAGTCAATTTACCTTGAACACTCCTTTTAAAGCAGTAATGCTCAGTAAGTGGCTGTGTCAGTCAATTATAGACTTATGGTAGCTGACAAGGTTTTCTCCTATCATCTCTTCCCACCACTCCCCAAACCTCTGCCAGAGAGGACAAGCCCAACGACAGCAAGCACACATGAACCTCAGTAGGCAGTGGCAGGCAGCCAAGATAAAAGTTCAGGATAACTTCATATTGTCTTTTCCTTTTCATGAACAGAGTATTATGTATGTGTAATGCAACTGCATTAATATTTTTCTTTTAAAGACAAGCTGATAAGGGATTTTTTTACCCTTGTATCACCCATACTATTAGAAGTAAAATTTTAGTATTAAGATCCATGTAGCTTTCAATTAGCAACTAATAAAGTAGACTTTCCTTTATGTAGAAGGGTTATATTTTTGTTAATTTTTCTCTACCCTCCACATTCATGGTTTAAGAAAATTGTGCAGGCGTACTGACCTTCCTTCTGCACAGAAAAAAACCCAAAGCATATTTTTTTCAGAGATTGAGATGAATAATTGGGAAAGCAATGGCTTGGAGAAACCAAGTTTGAGTGGAAAGGATCTGACTGCTAAAACCAGACTCTGGAAGCACCATAAATATAGGTTTCTAGCAGGCCAATGTTTATTTTTCTTTATGGCAGGCATTGCTTTTGCCTTTAAGCTTACTAGCATTGGCAAAAGAAAAACTTCATCTGGAAGCGCCTCAGGAAGGGAAGAGGAACATGGTGAATAAATGGTCAGATCACAAAACCTGGTCGTAACTGAGTGATTCTCATCAAAATCTGAAATTTTGTGCATCTTCCACTCATTGAAAGTACAAGCTTAAATTAATTTCATATGGCAAATTTGTGTCAAATTAACATATACCAAAAATAAAGCATAGTCTGGATATATGGGAGCTTTGGAGTTGAGGGGGCAAGGAGTGGGAGAGAAATGAAATTCCATTAAGGCTTATGAACACCTGATGTGTAAAAATTAACTCATGACTCTCCTAGCTTGACATACAGGGTGCTGGTGGGATGTGTATCCCAGTGAAAACCGGTCTTTGTGTCTCTGCTAGCTGCGGGAGGGCTCGGATCCTCTATACCCAACCCTCTGCTGGCTGTTGAAGGTGTAATTAACTGTGTGGGTGGTAAAATGGCCCAGGGCTCCCTGTCTGCATTTTGTGCAACTGAAATGTACCCTCCTTGTTCGAGTATCGTGGCAAATAAAACCCTAGCAGGGCAGCGGCGAGTGTTGATGAGGAGTTTTGAAATAGCATGAGAATGGGTTTTATTACAGTATATCACTTGCTGAAACTGCAAGGTTGGTGCAAATAATCTATTAAGAGAAGGCTTTTGTGAAGCTCTACGGCTTTTTAAAGAGGTTTATGGCTTGGCTACAATTGTTTGCTGTGTGAAAGTATGGAGGTATGAGTCTTCACGGGGCCATGTTGGCATGAGTGCTGCCTTGTGTTGCAATGGGTGTGAACGTAACTGCAGCTGAAATGATGGGGCAAGATCCTTATCCTGTTGGAGCAGAGTGCCTGCACAGGGGACACTGGGCTTTCCCAGAGGTGTTGCGTGACCCTGCCTTCGGTTTCCTTTGTGTGTGCAGTTTCCACCTCCAACACCTGGGCTTGTGCTACTGCACCAGCAGTGGATTGGATGCTTGTGCCTTGCTGTGTACTGAGTCAAGCAACTTTTTGCATCTAGGATGAGTACTTGCAGCCTTTTTTTCTTAACTTAAGGTGCTGCTGTCAGCAAAGTTTGGCACACATGCTGTTTCATGGATGAGGCAGGGGTCTTGACAGTTGCAACTCTGCTTGTGTTGCAAGTGAGAGCTGATAGGCTCCATGCTGTACCCTCCAGAGGCTAGGATTAGGTCTTCTTTAAGCTGCCTTGCCTGCCCATATGACCCAAGATGCATTCTGAGCTTTAGTGGTCCAAACCTGCAGGTTCTAAAGGGCACAGCTATAAGCCAGCCATGTGGGAGTGGATTAGTCGAGTCTAAGGCTTTGCGTCCTGTCAAGTCTGCCTGTACCATTTTGCAGTATCTTCATGGGCTTGGTTATCTCAAGCCTTGCTGAGTGAAAAATTTTATCCACTTTCCATGAGTTGCCTGTGTTCTTGTGTCCTTTTTGGAGGAGAGCTCTAGGTTAATTCAGATCTTTTTTTTTTTTTTTTGTGAAGGATGTTGCATAAAGCAGTCCTACTTCTCTTTCCCCTGATGCCTTCCAGGTTTTTAAGTTTTCAGCAGGTAAGGGGAAAGCACCTCAAGGCATCCTATGGGCATCTCTCCCCTTCCTCCTGGGTAACAAGGGCAGTGTATGGAGGACTCCCCATGGTCCAGCAGGTAGAAACTGTCTTTTCTAAGAATACTCTGTGCATGGTAGCAGACCTTGTCTGAGGCATCCTGTGGACTTTAAAGAGCTTGTACATGGGTCCTGATGCACATGGCTGCTTCTGGCTGTCTAAATGGTATGTCAAGTGGTCAGTCCTGATTCCGGCTGCAGCTTTCATAAACTGGTGTGGTACAGGAGAGTGTGGCAATGTCTCTTTAGTGGGGCAGTTTAATGTCCGTAGAGTCTTGTGTTTGCTTCAAGTCAGTAGTGAACTGTATGCTACCTCTTACTTCTGCATATTTAAATTTTACTGGGTACAAAGCTATTGCGCATGAAGAATCTTTCAGATGTACAGAACATCCTGTTTGTTTTCTAGTCCCATGTCTAACTGACTTGTTGATTAAGAGATGTCACTATTGCTGCTAACAATTAACCAAGTTACATAGCTGATACTGGCTTTTGCTGGAGGATATAGTGCATTCACCTTAGTGGTATTCTGAGCTTGATGCCCTGCATCTCACTTTAGAACAATCTCCTTCAGAGCTGATATTTGCCTGTCTCCAAGAGGCCTTTCTTGGTGATGACTTGCAGGTCTGACAGGAGTGTCCACTTAGCTGTGGCATACAACAGTAGCTCTCCATTTGATTTTGCAGAAAGATTGTGCACCAAGGTCCTGATCCAAATGTCTCTGAAGTTGCTGAAAATTATTCTGCTGGCTTCTGTGGGCTTTGCTTCAGCTCTGCAAGAGCAGAGAGTTCAAGAAAGTTAGAAGTCAGAACCTGCAAAAATGTGTGGATTAGATGCAGAAAGGCTGAAGTTAGCCCTAGACAAAAAATGATGGGGGGGGGGAAGAAACCCCAAACAGCAAAATGCAACAAAGGTGCTTTTCTGAAACTTTTTATTTTGTCTGTATCAAAGTATTGTAAAAGCGTAGTTGTAGTATTACAGGGTTTTTCATGGAGGCGAGACAGTGCTTGGTCTGAACAATTCATTTTCAGATGATGCATTTCAGTTTGCTCATGATCATCAGGAAAGGAACATATCCAGTTTGACGCAACCAGCCTGTGTGGAATTCCCAATAAATGGAAGAACTCTGGAGCTGATAGTAAGACAGTGCTGTGCTTCACTACAAACCTTTGCACATATTAGATGCTGCCTTTTCTACTCCAAGTCCTCCCTAATACTACTCTACAGCTACCTGGTTAGGGCTAGACCTCTGTGCAGTGGAAGAATGGGCATCTGCAGCAATTTTATTGAAGTTGAAAGTTTTATTATGAAATGACCAAAATCTAGCTTGTAATGACACTCGCCCATAGACCTGAGATTATTCTGCAAAATACAGAAATCATCATTAAGCTTGTATTGATGAGGAGGATACCATGACATGAGAGGGTAGGAACACAATTTTTTCCAAGGTGCTTAGTTAGGTCTGAACCTCCCAAATCTGATTTAGCTCTGCGCATGCTCGCCTGACTCCCTCCCATCGCTACCGGGCTGAACAAGTGTGGACAAACCCTGCCTGCAGCTCCTGCCAAGCTTCTCTGGCTCTTTTCACCAGTTTGCCCAAGTGCTCAGATGATAAGATTTGTCCTGCCCTGTTTTTGCAAAGGGATTTGGTGATTGCAAAATGTGTCACATTATTGACTGGAAGTTGTTACCATCTGGTGGCTGTTTAGATGGTCTGATACTAATGAGTAGGTAATCTCAATCAAGTTTTTAGGGGACAGCTGTCCTCACTCACTTTCTTCCTTGTGATCATAGACATCATCGTTGTACTGGACACTAATTGGCATTCTTATTTGTGAAGATGAGTTGTGAATGGTCATGGAAGCACTTTCCACAAGAAATGAGTTACATTGTGTGGATATGTTAACAGGAGGAAAACTACTTTTCCAGCAGCTGTGCTATGTATTTTATGTGCAGAAAGAATTTTGGGTTTCTAGCAATCTTAGACAAGCCTTAAACACTCTCTAAAAAAGGAAGCAAGGGATATGAGCTATTGTAAATGATGTAAGATGAACAAAAATACATTGCTATCCCCTTGGATTACTTCCTAAACCTCCCACAAGTCAATAGGTGCCTGCTTCGAAGTGTCTTGTCTTGTAAATGCATGCCCAGAAAATGCAACCTGAAAAAAATATCTATTTGGAGTTCTGATTAGGTGGAAACTGTTCAGAGGCAGAAGTATTTAATGGCTGTTGTGTTCACAGTTGTTATGGGTTTGATAGTTTTGAAATATTATTCAAAATCAAACAAAGTTTGGTGCTGCACTTGGAGAAGTGGAGACTAGTGCTGCAGGGGATGTCCCCATGGAGGGTAGCTCAGTGGAAGAGTCCTGGAAATAATATGGGATAGTAAACCCTGCTGACAGCTCCTCAGATTTAGCCTGAGAAGTATCATGGTCTCCAGCACACAGAAGAAATCAGGAACACAGATTGGTCACTTGCACTGGTGCTGTAGTAGTCTTTAGCTTGTCCTCTCCCTGTGGTCCCTATCCATCTGCTCATAGAAGTCATTCTGACACTGTGTAAGCCATGGATTTGATGGAGCCTATTGTATTCCTTTGGCTTTCTCAAAGGGATACATTTGCTGAAAACAATGACACATCTTGAGGACAGAGATGACTGAAGGCTTTTTATAGCAATGCACATACTTCATTCTGGGGGAGTCAAGGTCCCCTAGAGACCTCAACTTCTAGGGATGGAGTTTGGCTTGTCTCCTTTTGCTGTATCATGTCTCAGAGCACAACTACTGTCTTAGGGCTTGAGTAGTTTTCATCTGGTCTGTAGTTCCTTGCTGGTAAGTTGTTCGTGATTGCAGGTGGTTATTTACTTGTATGTGGTTCCTCCTATCTCCCTTCTTATCTCATCCTGTCTGCATCGACTTCAGGCTCCTCTTAAATCTGAGAGGAGCAGTGGTGGCTGCGGTGGTGATGTGGCATTAATTTGTCTGAGTGTGCTTGCTTCAAGTTCAGGTCAGTAAGCGTGATTTCTTAGCCTGCTGGAAATTACTCATGGTGGCTAGCTGTCTGTGTGTGCAGTGCTTTCTTTACTTAGACACAAACCACAATATTAAATACAATAACGATGATTGCCTAAAGTCTTTTTTGAAAAAAAAAAAAAAATAATAAAAGCAGTCTTTTGTTTGGTTGTGGAGCAGGTGAGGGGTTGAGGCCAAAGAGGAAGGTAGGCTTCATCTTCATCTTTGAGCCATATGTTTTATTAACACAATGGCTTGATCCACTGGATGCTCTGCAGAGGCGCGGTGTAAAGGCATACGCGTTGGCCACAGATGTGCATGTGGAGCAGCAGCACTGAATCACCTGTCATCCTCTACGAGTGGGGTGAAAGGGGAAGCTATTTACATATATTATTGGAGAGCAGTAAATATTATTTCATGATATCACATCAAGATTAACTTAATCAAACTTGATATTAAGAGGTAGAATGATTTGCTCTTAGTCAAAGACACAATTAAAGAAGGTGCTTGAGGGTAAAGGAGAGGGCCTGCTTAGAAGGATTTTTACCACACAATGGGTGATGGGTTGGGAAGCTTATAACTGAGATCTTAACTCCTTTGTGGATTTTGCAGCAGTGGTTCTCCTAATTTTAGCAGCTGTTGCAGTTTCAGGAAGGATAGCACAAAAGAAACACAGTTTTTTTTGGTTATTTTTTTTCAGCATTGGAACTTCGACTTGAAGGGAGACGTCTTATAATCTTTTAAACACCTCTTTCTCATTTCCAGAATTTCTGGAATTTTTGCAAAGATTGTCTCGGAAGTATTCATCCCAACTAAAGGCAAAACCATTAATGCTTCCCAGATGGACTGGGAATCTGCCTGGCCTCAGATATGTGGTGGGTAGAGACTGTGCCTTTTGCTGCCTGGAGTCTACAGATGGTTCATGTCCTTTTAACCTCCTCTTCTCACTGCCACTTTTCTACTGTCCAATAGATCCATGTCTGTTGAACAAAATCATGTTACTTATTTGCTAAGGATGTGGGTTCATTTACTACTTGAGTAACTGGAAGTCAATGTTTTGAGTTTCTCACTGGATGCATAGCATATGAAGTGTTTGTGGCTCTTCCTGAAGTCAGTACATGCTTTAAATGAGAGCTCAGTGTGTATTAGCTTTCTGAGAGTACAGACCCCTCATTTGTTTATTGCCTCTTGAGCTCACTGTAAATTAATCACTTTTACGTAACTTGTATTTTAATAGAAAAGTAAAAGCTGACCCATTTGGCCAGAGGAAAAAAAAAAGTCCTTAAATAAGTCCATACTCCCTCTTTTACTGAAGAAGGCTGAGCTTTCCCTCACTCTCTACTTTTTAATCAAACTGTAAATTGTCAGATGGGGAGCAGCTTAAATTGAAAAATCTCTGACAAGTCTGAACCATGCCCTCTTACTGTATGAAAAACTTGTTCCTTAGTTCTCAAAAACTTAAACACCAGCTGGAGGGTCTAAGAAAGGTTAAAGATGTGCTCAGCACGTTCCAGGATTAGGCACATTGTTTTAGCAATAACAGTCCGTAAGCTCACCAGTCTGTTTAGCACAAAGTTTTCATTTTTATTTTCCATCCAGCTTTTCTACATAAAAGATGGAAAAGACTATAGAACCATAAAGGTGTTGCCTTCCTGGTGTTTCCCTAACACGCTGTGCGGAGTTATGTGGCTACTCTTCCTGGGCTTTCAGGTCAGGTAACTGAGAGCAGAATTTGGCCCAAGACATTAGTAAACTACTTAAAACCACCACCAAAAAAAAACCCAAACCCCACTCAAAAATATCCCTCAAATGAACCCCACCAAACTCTGTAGTTTAATTACTGTAATGTTTTTTCTATTGTTGTTCGTCTGCAAGGGATGCATAGTGCTGGTTCTTCAGCAACCACTTGGAAGATGCTCAAGCATTGTCAATCTATCGATTCCCCATTTCAATGCCTGAGCAATACCAGCATCTGCTGCCACTGGACAAGTGGTCAGTGCCTTTTCCTGATGATGCTCTATTCACCCTTCCTGACAACTCCTACCCAATCATGTTTCATAAGCAAGTTTGAAATGCCAGTCGTAGCTCCACTTTACAGACACAGCTTTTCCCTCTCTAGCTGCTTTTGGTACCTCTGGATTATTGATTTGCAGAGAGGACACCACCTTCTTTTAAAGAGCTCTTTTAAATATAGCACACTTGAGTCCAACTTTGCCAGGCCTAATTACTGTAGGACTACCTTTGATATTTTTTAATAACTGTAGGTACTCGCATCCCTCTCCCCATCTTCAAGAGGATGGTCCTAGGTAGAGAATTATTAGATCTTCCTGTAATGATATTCAGGCTGTGATACAGCTTCATTAGTAAGAGATGGTGATGAAATTGAGCCTCATGAGGTTCATGAGGCCTTGGCCAGGGAGTCCACTAACATCACTGTGGATGCTGGAAGCACAAGCAAACCCAGAGTACCCTGCATGCAGCTATTAAAACACAGCGTATGCACTCTATCTTGTTTCCCCCCAGTCTTCATTATTTAAACTGCTGTACACTAGGGAGGAATAATCTCTTCTATAGATAAGGGAAAAATCATTCTTGTGTTATTCACTCCTGAGCCCTCCTGTTAGGCGATGCAGTGCCTCACAGGTCAAAGGGGTATGTAAGACTTGCCTCTGAGGACAGGTCTATAGCTTGCAGAGGGGATAGAGCTCAGATCTTTGTTTTAGGCAAGTCCTTCTCTAGCAGACCCTGTGCACTTTCCTCTGGGGTTGTACATTCTTTCTTCTTCCGGAAAGTTATTTAAGCTTGTCCAGTGGAGTTTTAACATTACACTAATTATGTTTTTAATAATTTTAGAGCAGTCTTTAGTCCTCTAATTTTCTGATTTGATGCTGTATGTCCCATGCTTCCAGTGCTTAGCAAGTAAACCTGTTGCAGAAATTACATTTTTCCATACAAAGCTTCCTCTTTGCTGCTGCTGTGGAACACCTTTGCTATCTCAGCTACTTGACCTCTGCCAAAACCCCACTCATCTTCTGGAATTGCTCATTCTGCCTGGTGGCCGAAGAGGGAAGAGTAGTGACACCCACATTTTCCTTACTGAGACTGAATTTTTTTGGGGTCTGTTCCAGCACTTTGTTGCACTTGCTTTGCCCTGCCAACTGCCATCCATGGCAGGAGAGATGTGGTTGAGCTTAGTCTACATTGAAGGAGAAGAAGGTGAGTGAGTGGCCTGATCGCAGGGTTGGAGATGGTTTAATTATTACCTGATAAACCTGAAATAATAATCCTGCTTGGATCATGTTCCCTTTTTATTGTGAATAGCCTTAAGAGTAGCTTCAGCTGTGTCAGATACCTGAATTGTCATGGAAAGGGAAAAACTGCTGGTCAATTGTTTCCTTTGCGTTTTAATGCTTTTGGGCTCAGGAACACCTGAGCAACTGTTTTAATGAGCAGATTTCTGGTGAAACGCAGGTAAGATCTTAAAGACTTTAATTGTTCCTGTGAGAAGTCAGTCCAGGTTAATTATAGTGCTCAGCTTGTGCAGTGGGGTGCAGAGCCCTTGGAAGCCAGGGATGGGGAAACACCTCCTCCAGGGATGGCTGGGGAAGCAGACAGAGAGAAAAAAATGCAATGGTCATTGCTGGTGTAATATTACCTAATGTTTCTACTTTGGGATCACTGTGAAAAGTATTTTGTCGGAGACCTCTGTCAGCAACAGAAATGTGGGCATAGCAAGGTCTCAACCTAAGGAAAATTCAAGCAGTGCAAATTGAAGTCCTTTGCCTCTGGCTCAGCTTGCTTGAACAGAGCTTACCTGCGCTAAGCCATTTGTTGGAGATGTGGGTTTAATTCTTGGTTTTGGTTGAGGTTTTGTGAGATCTGGAAGCTTTAATCCAAGGCCCAAACCCAGGGATACAGTTTATTCCACAAGAGGATTTTACAGATAAATTCATTAATATTTGTAAAACACTTAGGAGCCACTTAAGTGTATTAATATGTTTAGAGTGTTATTGCTGCATGGACTTAGAATAAATCCCTTCATGTTAGATCTCCTCTTAAACATTTTCATCAAAAGCCTATGAGTTTTTAGGAGGGTTTTGTTTTTCAAAGTTTGAAACATCTAGCTTTCTAGCTGCTTGGAAATTTCAAAGATTTTTCCAAGCTTATTGCTTTAGTAAAATATACTGTAGTGAACAGTGAACTTGAACTGTAGAAAGTTTAGGCAAGTCTTAACTTTGCCTTTGGCAGCTCTGTAGGTCTCTGCTCACACAGCACTGGTGAGCTCAGGTTTAGCCTGCTCTCTACGGTGATGTGGGAGTGATCTGGTGGGGTTTTTAAAGGCCAGAGTAGGGTAAACCCAAGCGAAAGAGATTCTGTTGATTTGGCTATGACGAAGCTGAAACTGGGAAGTTCTTGTTCAATGCTAAGGACAGATGAACGTTAAGAATTTGATGTAATCCTAGACCTCAGGCATGAAACACAGCTTGACCTTTCCTGTTGGGTACTTTTGTGCAATCCTACTGGACATTTAGCAATGAGAAAGGAAGTGGAGGAAGGATATCGGTTCAACCATATGTCAATGCTGGGACGTAAAGTGTCAGGGAGAGGAAGGGCTGAGACGTGCATGGAGTCATTGGTTAAAATAAGAGACTTTATAGGGGGGAGTCAGGGGGCTCAGGGGACCAAAAACTCGTTAGAGGTCACCAGTTCAAATCCAGTTTATGGAAGTAGTGACCAAAAATTATTGTTGTGTGATGGCTGATCCACTTCCTACATCCGATGAGCTTTGCTCTCCTGTGGTCCTTCCCTGCCTGATTACTGGTCATAAAAGCATTTGCCACAACTGGTCCCCATTGGCAGATTAATGGAGGGACTAATCGCTCTACTGGGGCATTGAGGGGTGTCTTGTCCCTAAAAGCCAGCACCACAGGGAAATTCAGGAGCCGGTGTCAGGGCTGTGTGGGGAACTTTCTGTGCTGCAATGAGAAAAATAGTGACTTGTGATTTTTTTTTTTTAATGACCTAGGGATTTTGAGCTCCAGGATATCTGCTCTTTCTCTGTCAACTCAGTATGCCCTGAAAGAACAGCAAACTGTCTCAAAGTTTGCTGAGCATATAAACAAAATGCTCCTGGTCTTACACAATGCACTCATCCCCTCCAGGGGCAAGGCTGAATCCCAAATCCATGCACTCAGGAGATGGGAACCAGGTACCTAAAGGCAAATGGCATTTTTTTTAAAAGTTCCTGAGTAACCTTCCTTACTTATGAGAGCTAGTGTCTAGCAGCAGCATGCTTGGATGATTTTGGCAAAAGTGGGGGTTAGAGAGATTATGGCTTTCTACAGGCTTTGTGGGAGTGTGGGACAAGAAGCAGAGATGTACCTGTGGGAAGTAATTTTCTGTGGTGGGCAGTGTGTGTATGCTGCAACGGGTAGCTCTGAGAGAGAGAGATATTTGTCTGATGAGGACTCCAGGACTTGTAATCATGCTGCATAGTATAATCAATATACAGACTGGAATTGAGGTTTGTTCTGATGTAATGCAGGTAACAGACTGAAAATTGTGCTGAGATGAAGACAGGGTTATCCCTGTTAAAATTAGAGGCGGTTCTTTCTCCCTCTATCTCAGAGTGCTGCGGTTTGGTTTCTTGTTGGGCTTTCTCAGCAAGAAACCAGGCATGGATTTAGCATTAGTCTGAACACTTAACTAATAAATAGTGGCTGGCCCCAGTATAACACAGCATGTCTGAATGCTGGTACATGAGTCAGGCAGGGGGAAGGCAGAGTTGGAGGACTGAGTTGGACCACAACAGCCTTCTCAGCCAGAAGATGCTTTGAACAGATTCTCACTGCAATTTTATTTTTTTCCCCTTTCTTGCCAGAAGTCACAGCCTCTGGCTCGTTTACTTCAGACTCACACTAACTTTAGACTTTAGTTGCATGGCTCTGGCACTGAGATTGAACTAGCAAAATGCACCAACAGCATGACATTTAATTCTCTTTCAGCAGCATAGAAGCACATCTGAAAATAGATGTTAATTTAGAAATAATATTTCAGAGTTTGCTCAGTGCCAAATGAGACCTTTGGCCATTTATAGTGTGTCTTTCTGGAAGAGTCTGGCTTCAGATTCTCTATGTCAAGATCTGGTGTTCAGTCAAGTAAGGCATAAGGAAATGTATTGTTTAAATGGAGGCAGAAAGACAAAAAAACCCAAAAACCTGCAGCCTCCCCAGATAACACTTTTCTTCCTCTGTCCTCCAATAAAATACAGTCTCAGAAATGGTCTTGCAGATCTTTGCCAGTAAACAGTTACTGCCCATTTAAGGGGACTTGCTTTTATTGATTAATGTTAACACAAATGTGTAAAACCTCTTAAGTTCATACCTAGAAATTTGAAAACATGAATTAGCTTGATTTGCAAGGAAAATCTTAAGGTCTCTGTTATGTGCAACAGAACTTTACTATAACTTTATTTCAGTTGATTTAGTAGCTGCCTGAGGTTTGCTGGGAAGCTGGATGCAGAAGGAGAACCTAGAGCAGCTTTATGGTTTTTTTACAAGACACTAACTGTTACAGCTCCGCCTGGTATTTCTCTTGATCTCCTCTCCCTTGATTAATTTTTAGGCAGGTGCGCAGGTCTGCTCATAGAAATCATCTCCTGAACTGCTGGCCCACTGATACGAACAGACCCCAGTGTGCTCAGTGTCCCTGACCAAGCGGACTCTCTTCCAAGAAGCTTAGCACTTAAGACGTTCTTGAATATCTTATTTCAAAAAGTGCTTTCCTTTTCAGATTTTCATGTAATGCAATGTATGATACTTTATATTGTTATTGCACTGAATAATAACAACACAAACAAGGGATCTTTGGGCAGAAGTACTTGATATGATAAAAGGTAACTTGCAAGCTCTAATTTTTGTTATGTAAGGGTGAGAAGTTGTTCCCAGCACCACGTGAGAGAAAAGAAACTAAGGAATGGACAAGCAAAGTGATATGTCCAAGATCTTGAGTTGCTGCTGAAAATGAGAATGCGTTTTCTCAGTAACTGGCCTAAGTCTGGGGACCCAGCCCCCTAAAACCAGACATAAAGACCAGCCTTTCCAGCTTCTCGACCCCCTCCCCCCGCATTTCTCTGAAATTAAATCAGGGTTCCTGGTGGATGGGTGTGTTCATGTGTGTGCATTCCCTAAGCTAAGCATCCCTGTGAGGGGAGCCCACCCAAAGCTGGCTGTGGAAAGCCTCCTGAGGGCTGTGGTCAGCCCTGGCACCGGGATGAGAGCAGAAGAGGGTGGGACCCAGCAGTTCCTGTTTCTGACCACCATGCCACAACCCAGATGAGGCAGGCACTCTCCCTTCCCAAATTTTCTCTTTCTAAATACAGGTTGGAGTCACATGGGAATTTAATTTTAAGCCACCAACAGAAGTATGAAGTATCATGCAAATAGTGAAGGGATTTTATAGATTTCCTCAGAGCTGCTTGTCTGCCCAAGAAAGAGAAAGATAGATTGTGCAGGGTCTTGGTCTGGGTTTGAGGAGCTTGTTTGTTAAAAGCAATGTAGATCAGTAAAGAAGAGGGGACTTCTGGGTGGTTGTCTGTCAGGATAGTTTCATTCTGAATCAAATTCTGCTGAAGTGGTGAAGCTCTGGGCTTGCAGCAATGTGGGCTTGTGTCAGTCTCTCTCCAGGAGATCCCCGCTCAGGCATGCTAACTTATTTTGGAGGTTCTAAGGAAAAACCCTTTTCATCTGCTGCTGCTGCTGTGATTTGCACAGAGGTGGCTTCATCAGATGAAGGTAGCTGAAGGGATTAAAAGTCATAAATGCTATGACTCCTGGCGCTGTGTCCTTAGGAAAGTACTTTCAGTTAGGAATTTGGGAGTGCAAGGACAAATGTGTGGCTCTTTGTTACACCTTGCCTAGGTGGATTTCCCTTGGAGCTGTTTGGTAGCTGATGGGACTTGCAGCATTGCATGCTGGAGAGCCACAAGGTTGATATAAGTTTAGGAAGAAGCATAGCTAGCACCTCCAGAATGATGCTAAGCTGTGTCACCATGTCATTGTAGATGATAATGGAGCCCAGGAATATATCAAAGGGTGTGGAGAAGGGGAAGAAGGGTGACCAAAAATCAAGGTAGGGAATGCAATGGGGTAGAAAGAACAAATCTCCTAGTCATGCAATTCCCTAACTTTTCCCTAAACCTGGGCCCTTCATCCTTGGCTGTCCTAAAAGCCTCATTTGCAAAGATGGATGGGCTCACTCTGCTCCACCATAAGTGTGGATGTGCCTGAGTATGGTGACCCCCAGTCTGGGCACCAACAAAGTACTGTTTCTGGCTGTGTGACTCCAGTTCCTTGCTTAATGGCTTGGGGACAGGGCTGGAGGTGTGATTGTGTCTCTGGAGAGAGGACAAACTGTACCTAAGCTGGATATGGCAATGGGCGGCATTTGGTTTTTTTGCTGCCTGACCCTCAATGCCCCTAAATTACCTTCAAGGATGAACAGCTGACAGGTCAGCTTGAGCCTACTTCTGTGTCCTGTTCCTGCTTGTGGCCTCACTAGAGAGGAGCGAAAGATCCCTCATTCCTCTCCCTTTTAATTTTTTTTTCTGGGGGGGAGGGAGGTGAGTGGGTGTCTATTCTGAGACTAGAAAAGCAATTTTGAGGATCCTACCAGACAGCTGCCATGTTTTGCCTGCACATTTGGACACTCCCTGGAATTTTCCTTTGATATCACCACTGCATTCAAAATAAACTCCTTTCAAAGCCATGTATATGGTGCCAGAGAATCTGTGTTTAATAGTAACCTGCTGAATACTCTGCAAAAGCATGTCCTGTAGCGCTGATCCTGAGCCCACACACTCCTGTCCTGGGGAGGATAATGAAGGGGGAAGCAGGAGCAGACTGGTAGATAATTGCACATATTCCCTACCCTGAGAAGAACCTTGGTGTCGGTGAGACTGGAGGAAATGGAGATACTCCAGAGGTGAGGGGCGTGAGCTCAGCTCAAACCTATATCTGTGTATTTTAATTTGAACATATTAAACCCTATAAAATCTCATCCTCTGCCTGGAAACTTTATAAGGTGTCTGAACCCAGTTTTCTTAATGACCTTTGAAAATACCTTTTCCCCACCCCCCCCTCCCCCTAAAATACAGCCCCTGGGCTCGTCTGTTTCAAGGAGTTTCACTTCTACCTCCCCTCTCTCGTTTCCCTTTTACCTCCCTGCATGGTGATTTTCCCAGCCACCCTCACCTAGCACCCTGTTTTCAGGGCTTAGCCAGGCTAATGAGAGCCTGGTCGATTGCCGGGTAGCAGTGCTGAAGGCGTTTCAAAGGAGCTCACTCTTAACAACTCCGTCCCCAGCGAGGTGCAAAATTGATGGACAAAGGGATTAAAGTATTTAATGGCAAAATATCAGCACTCATGTGAAATATTTTACATATTTGAAAAAAGTCTTTCGTTTTTGTTTTGTGGTATTGCAAAGAGCCTGGGATGTTTTCAGAGTTACACGTGTGTATTTTTGCAGCTATTTTAATCAGAAAATTAATGTGCTTTTAATAGCTTGGAAATATAATGTTGGCAAAAATTTGTGAAACTGTTATGTAGCAAAATGAAAATCCAAAACATTGTACGCTTTGCTTCCTAGTTAAAATTCAGTGGTGTGTTCCCCCCCGTCCCAGTTCTTGAGGAAATTAATTTAGAAACTCTTAGTGGCTTCATTAAAACTGACTCAGCTATTAATTTAAGACAGACTTAAAAAAAATTCTTTGTCAATGAGGAGTAAAATATCTATCATTGGGGGAGAAATAGGAATGACTTTTGCTTTCAAGGTATTTGCATAAGGAAAAATAGAACAGATATGTCTGGGGGGGAAAAAAAAGCTTTCTACTTTCTCATTGCAACATGTGTTTGTAGGACTCTGAAAGAGAAAAAAAAGCAACAAACAATCCCTGTTAAATAAACTTTCTATATCAAACCTATAGTATAAATAGTATATTTGGTATATTGCGTAGGCATGAGTTGCTGAGGTCCTTGGGTTAAAACAAAAAGCCTGCATCTGGAGACCAAAACCTCTAAGCACCCAAACAAAAATACAAAAAACCAACATTGGAACATAAAACCCTATAGCAGGGAGGAAAAACAAAAGTGATTAGTTAAAGTCCTGCTTTGCCATTGTTTGCCTTGCAAAAAGAGGGAGGCTGATTTAAAGGAGGAGGGAAGAAAAAAATCGGTGGATTAATGTGAACTTTAATACTGAAGCAGTGTGTGTTTACTGCTGGTGACCACAAGACATAAATCTTGGAAGCACAATGTACAATGCAGGGCAGCCCCCAGTTTTTTTTTTTTAGCTTTTTTTTTTTTTTTTTCAGCCTCAATTTGTGTGCAAGTGTGTGTTAAGTGCCGTTGAAAAATAGTGACCTTTAATAAAGGATCGTATCCTGAGACTATTTTCCCAGACACACAGTGACCTTTCAAACCAGACTGGGGTGAGGGGGTGTGGGGTTTGGACTTTGAACCGGCCAGTTCCCGCTGCGTGCCTCTGTTTGCCAGGCTACTTTTTATTGTGTGGCCAGGGAGCGCTGGCTATGCAAAGCAGGCTGAGCTGCCAGCCTCAACCTTTGCAAATCAATTTGTCTGCACCCGAGTGAAAGATGCTGCGGCGGGGACAAACTGCATCTCTTTGTGCCACTGGCACTTGTGGCACTCCCGACAAGTGCTCCCCCCCAGTATGCCATCCATTTGTATTTATTTATTTGTTTATTTTCCTATTTCCCCTCCATTTTTAAAATTTATTTTCTGTTCCCATAACCCAGGCACATGGATGACCATAGGGAAAAAGGGGTTCCTCTCCCTGGAAGCTGCAGACATCTCCCAAAACCCTGGGAACATCTCAGCTGGGTGGCACTAGAAGACCCCTGCAACTTTCCATCTCACTTGAAGAGGAAAAAACCAAACCACCACACATGCAACATCCTCTATGTTAAATGCAAGTGCTTCCTAAGGGTTAAGGTTATTGATTTCCCTGGGCTGCACAGGTTCTTTATTAATCAGTACCTAAAAATGCCAGGGAAAGACAGAGAAACACAATTACTTCAGGTCCTCTAAATTTCAGCTTCTTCAGATGGCCTCTCCCAAAGAACTGGAAATCCTGTGATTTTCATAAAGCTGGGTAGATTCCTGCATACACAGTCACACTTATACTTTGCAAAAACTTGGGAGAAAAGGGTATGGATCCCTCTGCAGGGAGTCCTCAAGACCCCACTGAGATGTCATCCGTTCTGTCCTTTCTTCTCCCCTTGCCTCCTGTGTCTTCCTTGTACTGACTAGTTCGATGGTTGGTCTCCTTTTTCACTTCTTCCTGGAGACTCTTAGTCATTGAATTCATTTCGCTCTTGGTTTCTGTGTGTATCTTGTGGACTTTCATTATTAAAGCAGTACCAAGGAGTGCTTACAAAAGTTTTATCCTCTTGCACTCCATGTTGTTTTAATCCTCCCTGGATGCTCTTCAGTCATGGAATGGTTTGCCTTGTACCTGTGGAGTCACTGCTGGCCACAGAGGGCAGGTTTCTGATGGGCATCCTTGCCCAGTCTGGGCTTTAACATCAGACTTCGGGTTTTTCCTTTATTTTTTGTTAAGTTTTCACTCTTCTTTCTCTGAGCGTTAGGCTTGCGCCCTCTCCAGCAGTTGCTACAACAAGTGATCCAAGGCTGTGAGTGCATGGAGAAACTACTATGGGGTGGCAAGGGTGAAGGAATGGAGCACATTGTTCTCCACCATGGTACTTGCCCCTCTAGTAGCTCTTACCCTATGGGGAAAATGGGACAGCTCAATCCTTACCCTATTGCTGATGGGGACAAGCAGTCTTACTCTCCTGCACCTGTGGCAGGGCAGCTGCGGGACCAAGTGCAGGAGACAGGAATAGGGGTCTGGATTACTTAAACTTTAAAGAGTTTGTTTTAGAAAAATCTGTAAAAATGTGAGAAGGGGGAAGAATTTACTGTAGTTGAGATGGGAAGTAATTATTGTCTAGATAGAGATTTCAGCAGCAGCAGGGTCAAGGTGAGGATGGGCTTTGTCACTGCTCTGGAGGTAGCAACAAGCAGATTTATGGACATGGGAGAGAGGAGAGGGAAAGAAAGCTGGAGTGTCAAGGATGGCTCCAAGGTTTCTGGCTTTGGAATAAGTTTGGAGTCAAGGAGAGCACCAACAGAGCCAGAGGCATGGGTCATTTTGGTTTTATTTTTCAGTAATTTTAAATAATACAAGTTGCGGGGTGCTTTTTTGGACCAAAGTGGAAGGAGTTTACAAACAATGATAGTGTCATGGGTTGTTGAGAACCACAAAGGGATTCAGACACGTCACATGAAAAATTATCAAGATGTAGAGAATTTGCATATTTCATCTAGGTCAGTCTTATTATGAAGACTTTAGGAGGTGGGCTGGAGGTGGGAGGCCAGTTACCCACCAACATGTCTTGTGTGTTTTTTGGGCTGGGCAGTCTCTGCTTGTGGGCTGTCCTTGGCAGGAGGGATCGCAAGCTGTGGCTTATGCACTGCTGGGCCACTCTTGTTCTGCCTTTATTCCTCTCTGTCTTGGGATGCTTCAGGGTGGCGCTGGGTTTTGAAAACTTACTCCAAGGCCTTATTCATAGAGAGAATTCATACTTTATTCATACTGAGTTTATTCATAGCATTCTGTCTTGTTAGCCCTCTGATTCAAGGCATACACAAGGCTATGAAAGGGGGGTTAGCAAGTGGATGTGTGCTCAGAATGCTAATAGCATCTGCTTTATTTTTATGTCCTTTCTGATGAGTATATGGTGGATCAGTGTGCCCAGGTCTCGTGCGGGAGTGGGTCATGGATGAATGGTAGCTTTGATTCAGACCAGCCTAAGGAAGGAACCAGAAAGGCTGGCTGTGGACAGACAGCATGTTGCTAGAGTTGGGATAAATTATGCCACCCCCCAACCTTCTGTAGGGAAAGTGTTTTCAAAAGCGAGGAAGAAATGGTTTAATTAAAATTTTACATGAAAACCATTGACTTTTTGGAGTAAAAGAAAATCTGACAACAAAGCCTGGAAACTTTTGACTTCAGACTTCCCCTCTCTCTTCTGTGATGGGCGTGTCTTTCTTCTTATGCACGTTAATTTTCTTGTACTAAGTCCCTGTATGTGTAAAAGGAGTGACTTGTGGTCGTATGCAATGAGATGCAAAGGGACTCCAGCACTGTTTAGAAAATTCAGTTGTGTAAGGGAAAAATGCAGAGGTTGAGGTAAATAAATGATAGATCCTGTAAGACCCAGTAGAAGCCTTCTGTAGTTGATATGGGTTAGTTTATGGTATTTGGGTTTTTCTGTTTAGGTGCTTGCTTCTCTGTCAATGAAAACTAAGGGCTGCTAGGGAAAACAAAGCCGTGGTGCTTTGGAAAAGCAAATTATATTGTCTCCCTTCAGCTGGGCAGCAGTGAAGACCAAGACGTTTCCTAAAACCACAACAGGAAAGATATGTTGGCTCTGGAGCTGGATCTCTTAGACACACTGCAGGTTTAATATGTGCTGTTGTATCCAACCATTTCTGAGTATTTTTTGCCCTAGAGGTAAGTGATTTGGGTGCGACCGAGCTGTGTCTGGCAGGCTAGGCTGTGTTGAGATGCTGCTTCAGAAATCATATTTTTATAAGCTTGTTCAAATTCCCTAATCCAGCCTCTTCTATACTTTCTAAAACTGGCAGCATTGTTTATGAGCTGTATATCCAGGCACATCAGCAAATCTCTCAAGTCTCACCCACAGAAACATATGTGCAAATGCTTTAATTCTTGTTTAAAACTAAGCCTTTGTGTCTACCTGAGGCTTTATGCAGCCATTGAGGAGCAGCTTCTGTCCTCTCATCATAAGGCTTGCAGTATCCTGGATGAAGGGGATATGGCTGGGCTGATGCCATGTGATGGCCTTGTTATAGGTACTGTAGCTGGAAAGCTGCTCTTCCTATGTTTTCTGCATCTGTTGCCTTGTATGCTATTAACCAGGATTATTTTGGGGTAATCTTGCTTCTTTCCAGCTTTAGTAAATGAAGCAATATTTGGATAAGTGGAATAAATGGTGTCCTGGCAGTGGGGATTTGCGGGAGCTGAAAATACTTCTGATGCAGGGGGAACATCTCTGGTCTGACTGTTGAACCCAGGTGGGACAGGCATCTAAGGGAAACATGGTTTTATTGGACATGGGGTCTGATTCTTCTGACTAAACTGAATGTATTCATTCAAGGAGGGCTGGTGGAAAGAAGTGACAAGTATGCTTGATACTAACAATTAAGCAGTTTCTATCCTTTTCGTTTGTTGCTCAAGGGCATTCATTCCTGTGAATATTTGGATATATCCTGTGATGCTAACAGCATCATGGAGATCCACTGAATGCTTTGCTGATCCTTTGAATGCTTTGCTTTACTCTTGAGGGGGTCACTTTTTTAAAGTTTTCAGAGTAGTCTTCACCAGTACCATTCTTTTCATATGTTCACCTAGAAATCTGTCTTTTTCCGCATCCTTTGGACTGTGTTGAACATACTTTTGGCTCACTTACATATCTGGAAAGCCTCCTCTCTGTGTGCATTGTATACAGGCGTACAGACGCAAAAGTTCCTGGATATCGATTTATTTGGTTAAACATGAGGCACACAGTGTGTGTCTTTCCTGAGTCTGCTCTTCTTTCCTTTTTGGTTTAGATCAAGTTATTTGTCAATTGGCAGGGAAGATGCGTAGCTATCTAAATAATAACAAATATTTTTTTTTTACAATCCTCAATGGTTGGAACTAAACACGTAGAATGATTTTGAGCACTCTTAAAAAGAGATATTTTTTTTTTTTCTGGGAGGTTTTGAACAGCTTGGATTTGGTACAGCTCTAGATCAGAGCTAGGATGAATGGACCTCCCAGGAAGGGAAGCTCTCTTCATCGTTGTAGTGTTTGTCATGGGCACCAAGTATCAAAACTACCAGTTTATCACCCATTACCACCTGGCTGGAGGTCAGACTTCTGAAATGATCAGAGCATCTCATGCTTTCTGCTCAGGCTTTGTGAACCTTGGTAGCTGGTTCTCTCACCAGGATGATGGCTTCAAATCTATGGGGTGGCATTTTCAGTGTTAAACTTCTGCCTGTTCACACTTGACTGCCTTTGCAGGTGTGTCCTCCAGCTGTGAAATGGACTTGAACGTTACTCGTGCTGAAAGATGCTGGTGAGATGAGGGAGGATGGTGGGGCAGAGCAGAGGGTGTGGGCAGACCCTGCCATTTCCTTCCTATGCCCCCTCGTAGGCTGTCTCCCATCCTCGTCTTTTTTTGCCATGGCAGCAGATATGTGCTTTTTGCATACAGAGTCGGGTCTTCTGTCTCTCAGCCCAGTGAAATACGTGTTTTCTAAATGTATTTCGTTGCATTCCCCCCCTCAACCCAAAGCCAGAAGGGAAGGGTGTGCTGGCTGAGCAGAGGTTTGATATGTCCAGTGCTACACTCAAAAGTCTGGGTAAATCAATTAACTGTGTGTTACATGAAACTCGGGCTGTTTCTTTCCTTTTTTTTTCTTTTTTTTTTTTTTTTTTTAAAAAAAAAAAGTTGCACAAGTGCCTCTCTTCTTCCCAACTTAGGTCCTCAGGGAATACAAGGAGTTAACATTGGTATTTATAGCAACAAGCCAAGCTAATAACCACTTCGAAGCTGGGAGGGTGGTTGTGAGGTTATCAGCAAACATGGAACTGAAACCCCCCCCTGTTTTTTCAAGAATTAAAGGTCTCTTGTACCCCTCCCCTCTCACCCAGAAGTGTGGGACCATTGCGGCTGTCAGTACAGAAATGAAAGGTATTACAGGAGAGTCATTGTGTTAATGGGGGGAAGTGTCTGTCTGTCTCTCTCTCTCTTTTTTTTTCTTTTTTCTTTTTTTTTTTTTTTTCTACTCCTCTCTTAAACTTCCTGGTTGGTCAGGCTGGGGCTGACAAAGGGGAACCGGTCGTGTCCAGACACATTGCAGACTTCTGGCAAAATAGCCCAAGCTCACGAAAATTTACACATTTCCTGGCGCCTGGCCAGACAGTACTTGTAGGACTTGGCATGGCTTTTCCTTCAGTTAGAAAAATAGCCTCTTTTTTTCCCCTTTTTTTCCTTCTTTCTTTGGTGGGCCAGGGTATGGAAAGCTCCTGTGTGCCTGGTCAGGACTGCAGAAAAAGGTCAAAGTTTGGATGTGAGGAGCAATACCTGCAATGTGATTGCTTTGACTTAGCAGCAAGCATAGTTTGCCCTCATCTTTAATCCCAATGGGCACAACCTGACTGCTGCCCACCTCTGTGTGAAGGACCATTTGATGACTGTGATGATGCAGACAGTAACTATGAAGCATTTAAAAGTTATTGGTGTTCAAATAGACAGGAGAGACGTGTATGGGTGGTACTTCAGCTTGGAAATAAGAGTTTTGGGAAAAAACATGTCACTTCTTGCAATTTAAGCTCCCTGTCTGGCTGTGAGTTTCTGGCTGGCTCTGACTCCTCGCCTCCATTTCTCTGCGAGAGGATTGAAACCAGCCTCCCGCTGGTCAGCAAATCCTGTGTCACTTCCTTCCCTCTGCCAACCTCACTCTTTCCACAGAGCAGGCTTTCAGATGAATGTTTTCGGTTCTTAAAGGTAGTTTTGAAAACATTTTTAGTTTTATAAGAAAAAACAACAACCAAGTTGGGAGTTCATCTGAACCTGAAGGTACAAGCTCAAAGTGAGGGATTTGAGATGCCCCTCTCCATTTGTGTTGGATGGGCTGATAAGATTGCCATTTAAATACTAATATCTGTTTTGGAGAGCTCTACTCAGTGTGAGGCACCCTCCCGCAGCTGCACCTCTTTGTCTCTATGTTGCTCATATCCATTGCAAACTCCCCCAGGGTATGTTCTTGTCACAGTCATTGGGGAGCTGCAGATGTATATCCTCCTGCATTAGGCTGTGACTATCATACCAACCCTTCCCTTGACACACACGTACTTCGTGGCATGGAGCGCAATAACATGCGAGCATCTGCAGTATCAACCAAAAGTAGGTTGAAGATGGGAGGCTAGAAGTGCTCAGACCATCACAGCATTGGGGTGGTTGGTATCTGGTAATCCAATATACTTGAAACAGGGACATTTTAAAACTTGGATTTTGTTTAAAAATTTCAGAGTACAGAAGTGATCCTGGCCCTTTGCCTTTGGATGTACACATTCCTCCCACCCCTGCTCTCCTCCTTCCTTTCCTCCCCCCCACCCCAACCCTCTCCCTAGTCTTAAAGCAATGAAGATTTTGGCCCTGCAGAGGACTTGTCTACCATAAGGAAATGCAGAACTCTGAGCTTTTTGGATAGTGTATGAGCAGATTTACATTTTTAATCCCTAGCATTTGCATGTAGAGATCCCAAAGAATCTTGCCCAACTTAGGTGCAGTAATATATTTGCCTGTTGCAGAAACACAGCTGCAAAGTGCTGTCTGCGTGATGGTGTGCAATACTGCTGCTCTGCTAGGTTTGGGTCTCTGGGTCTGATGTAGCCGTAGAGGGTGATTGCAAAAACCCACGTTTGGGTGCAGACTCCCCTGCAACAGTAGAGTGAAAGAAATGGAGTTGGGATTTCAGGTGGGAATTGCAAGACTTACTCTCTTGGCTGGGAAGCAAAGAGTTGTACCTACGGTCAAAACAGCAGAGGACATCTTATGTGGGTGGTGTATAATTGCCCAAGAATCCAACCAAGGTTGAAACCACACCTGTTATGAAACGCAACACTGGATCTTTCATACACACACAGTCTCTACTGATCGTGTGTCTGGGGCTCCAAACTTCCGCTTTTGAAGATGGCACCTGGGACGTAGAACCGTGGTTGATGCCAGGGACAGAGTCATACTTGCTTCCATCTTCTGTGTCCTTATAAGTAATTCTTCCAAGGAATGGGTCATTTGTTTTGACCCTTTTAATGTGATTTGTACTGAGGCAGGATTGTCATGGTGGTTAGGCTTATTGAATGTGTATGTTTGACTTTTATTCATCTACTTTTCATGGCACAGTAGAGAGACACAGCACTGCTGCTAATTTTCTTCATATAATCACCTGAGTGATAAGTTCTTTCACTAAATTCTAATTTCCCCTAGACAAGAGTCTTGTAGAGGTATAAACATACGTGCGGCAGAAAGCCCAGTGACTGCAGTTGTATCACAGTTAATTTTACTGCTTATTTCTGTTTGTTCAGCAGTGGTCTAACTCTGCAATGCTCACTCTTCCTTGTTAACAGCACGGAGGTTTATTCACACAGGTGCTTGAGTCTCATACCCAGGTGAGCATTTGGGTGCAGCTAAATGAACTACCTGTACAAATAAAGCTCCAGAAGGTATAGAGGTTTCTTGGGTTTTATCCTCAACTGAGGGGCAGAAGAACACAAACCTTTTTGACTGTGGGTGGTAGTGCTGTTCAGCTTCCTCCCTGCCCTGTGAGGGAGCAGTGATGAGTGATCCTTGGCGCCAGCCAGGTGCGTTCTCCACTTCCCTAGATACACCCTTAGCCAGCAAACAAACAGCCGATAAGGAAAACCCACAGAGGGAGCTGCTCTCTCAGATTTGGGTGGACAAAGGAGGGGAAGTTAAAACTTAGACAAGATGAGACTATTTCTTTTTTTTTTTTTCTTGACAGTTCATTTTTTCAGCTCGCAACCCTGTTTCTTTTATGTGCACATGCACAGATGCATGTGAACATGTGTGTGCATGCTTTTCTCTCCTTTTGTCCTGAAGAGTATTAGATGTTTGTGCAGCAGCGGTTAGAGCAGTTAGATCATAGCAGGAGGTACTCACAAAGCTCATGCTGTAGAGCAGTCATGCACCCAGGTGAGGCTTCTTGGGCTGTATGTGGGAGCTCTCTTGCAAGGACTTACTTGTCCATAAGGTTTTCTTTTCTGTAAACCTGCTCTAGCAGCAGAGATGGTTGCAGTGGTGGGCAGGATGTCTCACCACTTACCTGCTGGCTTCAGATCCAAGTAACTTCTTGGGCAGTTGATCTATCTGCAGCCTGTTTAAATTCTCATTGGTGTCAGACGCATCAGAGTTGCATAGTGCAGTAAGAGGATGAGCCTGTCAAATCTGTTACAGCACCAGAGATTTAAGATTGAGAGAGGTAACTGCTAACTTATTCTTGGGCTACTTGTGACCACTTCACCCTGAAATGAGGAGGAAAACCTCCAATGCTGAGGGGAAAGCGTGGGTAGCTAGAGGTGAGCTCTAGGGTCCTCATTTGCAGGAGCATCCTCCATAGGAATGGTTGTCAGATGAGAAGCTGGAGGGTCTGTTCAGCAAGGCAAGGTGAGAAGCACGCTGTGCTGTGCCCCAAAACTGGGGTCTCCAGGTGCAGATCTAAATCACTGCGCTCATTGTTTTTTAATTTGTTGAAGTTTGGAGCTTCAAGCTGAGTATTTTTTGTATTTCTAGTAATCAAGTGGGTAAAGCACAGCAAAGGCAAGGCACCTTTGTTTCATGTATTGAAAGTCTCTTGGGGCAGGAGTGGGGATGGAGGTGTGTTGTGTGGCAGCTGAACTAAAATGGTAGAAGAAACGATGTCAATTTGGATACATGTGTGTGCTGTTTATGATGCCTTCTTCTTGCAAGTCTCTCTGAGCATGTGCTAAAGTGAGTCTGGGCTTTGCGTTTTAAGGAAGGTGTTTGTCCTGCAAGTACAAGTGTCTAATTAGACCTGACACAGCAGGGGTATTTCCCTGACATTTATCCCACTGTCTTTCAATCCCCAGGAACACGTAGGCTGGTGGGAGGCACCACAAACAATTTCAGAAACAACATAAAATTCTCCCCTAGCCACGACCCCCAGAAAAGAAAAAACAACAAACCAACACCCTCACTCACACTACTTTTATTAGGCATACTAAAAGTGAAAGCAGAAGGGTGGGGCTGGGTTTGTTGATCTTAGCTTGTAGAAAGAAATAAAATGGCTCATTTAAATTCTTAAAGAACTGCATAGGAGGCAGGAGACACAATGAGGATCTTGGAGAAGAAAGGCCATCAGCTGAACAAACTAATTGCATGGTAATCAAAGGGGAGTTATACAGAGCCTACTGGGAAGCACTTTAGAGGAGGTTCCAGCTAGGCATAGAAAGGACCCTGTCAAGTGACATCTTAAAAAAAATTACAAATTAAAAAAAGCACCAAGGGACGTGGTAGAAAAAGGGAAAGAGGAATCTAAGATGTTCCTAAGCAGTAAGTGCTCCAAATGCGTGCTGCAGTAGTTGTATGGGGATACTCAACAGACATGTCACTGTTGAGGATTGCACCCACTTTGCTCATAAGCTCATTTATCCCAGGTTTGCATAAGGGATATCGTCCATGGTTGGAGTGACCTTTGCAAGTTTTTCCTCTAGAGATTCAGTTCTCCAAGAAAGCGGATGTGCAGGAGCACGTGGGAGTGGATGAGGAACCAACCTGTAGAAACAGGGACAATACACTACTCCATAGCTTCTTCTTTGCTAGCCTAGCCCTGGGTCAATTCCTACCATGAAAGCACAAGCTGGCATATGCTTCCAAGTAATGTTCTGAATGATAATATTATAAAAATAGAAAAATTTAAAATGCCTCCCTGCCCAGGTGGGGTGTGCCATCTTCAAAGCACTGCACAAACATTAAGCTTCACAACAATGCTGCATGGTGGGACAATAATTTTTGCGATGATAATTTTTACAGGTGGACAAATTGGGTTTGGTTTTCTTTGGGTTAGCAAAAGTGAAATTAGGCATCATTTCTGATAAACAGGAAATTAAGCTAAAATGACAGGGGGAACAAAGTCTGCAAAGTCAAAAACAACAAGTGACAACCTTCAAAATAGGGAAATAGGAGGTAGCAATAAGAAAAAAAAACCCCAACCCTTAGAAGCAGAAATGTTCCAGACTGCATAAATGTGTTTGACTAATTTTAACCAAAAGGTTAATTTTTTCCGTGGTGCAACCAGCTTTGGTAGAAATTACACTGTGCAGAAACCTGGCCTCAAGGAAAATGGCTTCTCAAGAAAAGTGTTAGTGGGAATAACTTAGGGAGGGGAGACAGGACATCAGAAGGGTCTCCCTGGTGGGCTCTGCTAAATGGAAATACATTTTTGAAGAGCAGAATTACTGCCTCTCCAGTGTGCTAAGCTTTCGGTCAATCAAGTATCAAAGCATCTTGGTACCATAACTGTAGTTTTAAATCAACCATTGTTCTCAGCTTACTCAAGAAAGGCCTTGGAACTGAAGTCCACTGCTTTGGAAATTTTTTCTTTAGAAAAACTTACCAGCATTTGAACTGATGCAAACTTGACATGCTTCAAATTCTGGCATTGTTTTTTATGGCTACAAATAATTAATAAAAGCTCAAAATTGATGTCAGTTTTAGAAGTGTGAAAGCAGTCCTACCTGTGAGCAGAGGGCAAAGGTAGAATGACAGCATTTTTTTGTTGTTGTTTAATTTTAAATCCTTCGGAATTAAAATACTGGGAATATTCTAATGGGGACTATGACATAGCCTTAAATGTGGAGTAACAGTGCAAATTCAACACGATTATAATTGCTGGTTTTCCTTACTATGGACTCTGCACATGACCTGTTGCCTCTGCTTTCAATTTCTTCTCCATTTGTCTGGGTTTTGTCACCTTTCCCAGTAAGCAAGGATGTTCAGGAGAAACAGAGCCCAACCCAAAAGTCCCAAACCAAAACATTTTTCTGTTGGGAGACAAAACTTTCTGGCTGTACTGGCTGTGGAATCCAGCTAGAAATGAGAACTATAAGAGCTGGAAAAAAATAACAACCCTAAACCTCAAAACAAAAACCTTAGCGCAGAGAAAACTAGGAAGAAAAAACTTTTTATTCCTGATAGTTGATTTAATCTATCAATTTTCAGAGGTATAAAAACTGATCCTTCCTGTTGTGATGTATACCTGCTCTGGTAGAAGCAGAGCACCTGAAGCTCTATCTCTTCTTTTTGGCTATCGATTTTTCATTTTGACTGGACTGGTTTTCTCAGAGGTGGGAACGATCCACCCTCTGGCACTGCTTAGCTGCCTTGCAAATACAGAACGTCTCCAAGACTCAACTTTCCCCTGATCTTAGTCAAACTGAAGCATGAGTTACACCCTCACACTCATAATTAGTGTGACATCTTTGCTTCTTGATGCATCTGTGGCCACATGCAGCAATTGAGTATAAAAACACGGACCACCAGAGATCATGTTACTGTGCTCTTTGCAATGATATTTCCATTTCAGGATAAAGAGATGGCTGATACTCAAATACTATAATTGCTTATTTGGTCTAATATTATGCCTAATATTTTAATTTGTGAATGAACAGTTAAAGGGATTGCAGGTGGCAGTGCAGAAACTGTGACAAGGACATGATGTATCTGAGATCAAGGATGAATTAAGGAACAACAAGGTTGTGGCGTTGCATTGAGGTTGACTTTGCAGGATGGGTTTGTCTGGAAAGCTGGGCCATGAAGTCCTGCTGGGACAGAAGGTGTAGATACATACACTTGGATAATTATTTTTCCTTTGTATGTGACTGCTCCCCCATCTTTAAAGACACCCCACATTGTTGTTGGCTTTACAATGAGCGCTGCTTCTTTTGGGGAGACCTTTCAGGAGCAGCAGGAGAGATTGTTCTCTGCCTTAATGGTGTGGATTAGAGTCAATTGTGGGGTCAGATTTATTCCCCAGAGGCTGGAGGTTTTGGCTTAATTTTTGAATGAAGGGATTGACTGCGTGTTGCATTGGCAAAGGGACAGCAAGTACGTGATACACTGTGTGTGAGGCAAATAAACCACTTCGCAAATGTATCCCCACTCCACAACACTTTCTACAGTGAATGGCTGTAAGACCCTGGTGCCTTTGGTGCGTACTGAGTCAAATGCTTGTGTTGCTTAACTACACAATGGTGTTTGTCTCAATTCAGAAAATAATTTGTTCAATAAAAGAAAAATTCCGGAAGTTAAGCACATCATCCACAAAATCACAGCATGCTATTTCTTAAACTGATTATTTGAAAACTTGCTTTGACTTAATTGAAAATACAAACTTTTTCAATGACAGCAATTTAGCGAAGATTTTCTTCTCTTGTTTCTCAGACGTTTTTGGAAAATCTCATTCCTTTTTCACTTGAATATTTTCAATGACTTTCTGCAACTATTAAGATGACGCAAAGTCTAAAAAGTATGAGCAAGCCTCTCCTCATGTTCCTTCCTCCCTCTTTCCCAGCTTCCTTGGATTTATTTTGTGAATAGGTGTCGCTAAGGTTCCTGAGAAGCAAACAAATACTGCTTCCACCAGTAACATAGAGACTGTGCTAATTACACTTGTTTCTACCAGCCTTGGTTATTTTTAATCAGAGTGAGAAAAAGCTGGACTGCAAAGCTCTTCATCCTGCTAATGCAAGTAATGTCCCATTGAGAAGAGCACTGTACCATTTCCAGGGTATTTTGTATGGGGAAGTTTTAGGACTGCAACCTTCATGTATGGCTGAAAGATTTTATCAGAGTTTAAACAGAGGATGAAGATAGGGCTGAAGACTTCAGTATTTATTTTAAAATATTTCTTCTACATGAGTAATTTTGATCTACTGAAGAAAAAATTGATCTTGCAAATACATTGATTACATTATCAAGTGTGGCAGGAATGGTTTTGTGCCCCCACCTGTGATGAGCTGTGACTGCTCTGGGCTGCAATATCTCACTTTTGGGTCTATGGACCCAACTTGGTGCATGCATGATGAAGTGAAAAAGTTGGAGATCAGGTTAAAACTGGTTTGAAAAATTAGCACAGGACTGCTGAGAGTTGTGTTTCTGGGTTATTCTAGGGTGAATTGCTGACCCACGTAATTACACCTGCTGTCCCTGGTGGGTATCATTGAGTGAGTGTTTATACATGTCAGTGAGGCAATAAATTCTGATGACTCTTTATTTTTAAATAATTTGCACCAATTTTGCCCTGGTGCAGTGTTAGTGAGTTCAGAGAGGTGACTCCTGATTTCAGCGGGCGTAACTGGGAGAGCAGTGTCAACAGTTTTGACCAGGCATGCCTACTCAATTTTTCTGAGCAGACAACTCTTTGGGATCCCTGCAAAGTCTTTTGAAACTAGCTCGTTACGTAGCCTCAGAAGTGCTGGCTATCTGCTGTGGAACCCATGTACTGACACTGCTATTGTGCACAGTCCTAGGAGGGGAGTAGCAAGATCAGACCCTTCACAGAAAGGCAGATCTAGGGACAGTCCTTTGGGATTTCACACTATTAATGCTCTACAAAGCGTTATTAATACTTACAACTACACTAAAATATCCAGGTATCTGCTGCTTTATGAGCAGGTGCAGTTATGGGCAGATACTCCATAAAGCACACAATATGATGCTTAAAAGTAATTTGGGGTACATTTGATAGAAAATCACATTTCCATTGAAAAAGCTGGGGCTTTTCTACAACTTTAAGTCCTTGATCCATATCCTTAATTGTCTCATTTCTAGTTTATCTTCCTGGCCTATCTTGTTCTTGCTCTTAATGTCTCCATTCACTTTAATTAAGCTGTTTCTTGGCAATGTCTTTAAGAGAAGAGGTTTTGAGGAAAAGTAGCATCTCTGTGAAATAATGGGGTGGAGCCAGAGAGGTGGGGTTAGAAATTATTTTGCTGAGAGCTGCCATTAAAAGAAAGAACAAAACTGGCTTTCTTTATAGTGGCAATGTAGATCTTATTTCACTGTTTGTGGAAAAATGCACTTCCCTCATGGATGCACATCCTTCTGGATGAGGTGCTGATATGTGGGAAGGTCCTTTGCCTACATGAACTTTGACTTGTTCAGATTTCTTCTCTGCTCCTGCAAAACTGTTATCTGTGTTAGTGGGACAAGATCTATGTAGCAGTGGAGGCTTTGTTGATGTTTGCAGATCTCGTGTATTGGAGGTTACCTGGTGGCACTGCTTAACCTTGGCAGCTGTACGTGTTGGTGGGTCCTGGTTTATGTTGTAGGACTCTGAGAAAGGAAACTAGTGCTCAGGGTTGGGTCCTACCTGTGATGGAGAGCATTTGTTGGACAGCTCATGTTTGAAAGTCTACGGATAGATATCTTTGAATAGCAAAAATTACCTGTTGAAGCCCACCTGTGAGTTAATTATTAGATATCATTTATCTTCTGTGGTGTTCTTAAGTTGCAGATTGAGCAGCAAGTGTGATAAAACTGCAGAGAGAGGAAAAGGTCCATCTGGGAAGCGGACAAAGGGAAATCTATGGACAGAGGTGCAATTTTATCTGAACATTGAACTCATTTACTGCCTCTACAGGTGTTGAAGGGCACAAGCTTGGAGGTGGTGGAGTCAGTTACGTTGTGAGTCGTAAAGACATTAATTTTCACCCCTTCTTTGACCGAAGACTGTAAAAGGAGGCTTGATGTTAGTATTTACTGTATTTTTCTCCACCTCTATTAAAAGGACAGACAATTTTGAATTATGATAACAGTGGCACTCTGGGTTTAGGACTCGCCTCCCTGAAATTTTCAGGACCACTAATTTGTGGTTACTCCAGTGCTAGAATGGACTCAGTGGTGGTGGCCTTTAGACTGACAATGCAGTAAAAGTTTAAAGCAGCAACTGCTTCAGAGCCAAAGAAAGAGAGAAGATTGAAACCTAAAGGTTAGCATGAAATGCACTTTACTGTTATCTATGAGAACAAATGAGTTAAAAAAATTTCAAATACCAGAATACCCTACAGGGAGGAGATATAACTATTAAAGGGCTGTTATAGCTGCAATAAATGTAGGAACAATAAAAATAAATTGATGAAGTAAATGTCAGTGCTGTTCCCCTGAGCTGCCCCCACACCTTTGTCCAAAAGTAGAACGTCTCCAATTACAGAGGGTGGAATCAGCCTTCAATGACAATATGACAAGGACAGAACATAGAGCAGTGGCACAGGGAACACAATTATGCACAGCCTTGAAAAATTGTATCATAGTACAATGTATGGAAGAAATCAATTAATGATGCAGAGCTTCCACTTCTGTCTAATAATCCTGTAAGAGAAGGATGAGCACCCCCCTCCTCACCTTGGAAAGGGAGAAGGAAACAACAACAAGGAAAAAAGATGACCCATGGGTGAAATTCTGCATAATACTATGGGTCAATGTTTGCACACTTCATAGCATGCGGATATTCCTATTTACCTGTTATTATTATTACTTTTAAATTGTTGCTTTTAACAAAGTATTTAACTGAAACAAACTGAATTGGTTAAATAGCCCTTTGCAAAAAGAATTCTTTGGTGGAGTAAAAAAAAAAAAGCCAACAGCTCAAATCCAAAGCTGGGAGCTGAAAGGGAAATACAAAATTGTAGGAGTAAACAGAGTAGGTGGTAGAAGACGATTTATCTTACGCAATTTACAACAGGTGCTAAACATTACGAAAACCAGAGCTATTAAGCAATCAAATTAAGTTATAATTAACAGAAGACTGTGCTGGAATTGTAATTAATACATATCTGAGCATATCCATGATCCCCTCTGACTACTCAGCTTTCTAAACCCCTGCCACTACCCAAAAATAACTTAAGGGGAGTGCTTGGGAGTGCACAGGATGTTACAGGTATCACCAGAGATTTCCCCTAACAGCCACAGTCCTGTATGCTGGCAAAGTGCTTTAACTTGGGAGGCATTACTCCTGGAGAGTAGAAAGACAGACTCCCCTTTTGTTTGAAGATCTGGTTGAGAAGTCCATAACAAGCTGGAGTTCATTCTCCTGTCTGTGTTTGTCTTCTGTGTTTGTCCTCCCTTTCCCATGACTTGACATTTCTTCCTGACCCTTTATTTGTGAGTAAAACCCCTTTCCCTAATTTACCATCAGACTTGGATGGCTGACAGCAGTTGTGTGTGGATGGAGGTGTTATGGTAGGTACACCTGAAGATATGAGAGGACTGATAGCCATGACTTTTACATAAACTTTAATTCCTAGTTTGATAAGGACCTGATATGGTTTTGAACAAAGCACTGGTTAAATTTCATTTGTCCTGGGTACTCCACATGATTAATAACATTTTATGATGACTGGGATAAGTCTGCTGAGCTTTGGTTGAAAGAAGGGCTAGACTCCCTTGCCTATATGCTGCTTAAACAGAGATGATAATGGTCTCTACCTTACAGTAGTGTTGTGAAGATCAGCTGGTTAATGATTGTATGACACTTTCAAGTGCTATCATTATAGTACTGCAGTCTCTCTTAAGGAGGATTTGTTATTTTTACAAAATTAATAGTAAATCCAATAGAAAATAATTCAGCTTCTGAAATTCTGGTGAGATAATTATTGCGAAGATGGTATTAGTGTAGTGCCTTTCACATGATTCACTACTTAATTATTATTTTCTAATTCTATGCAAATATAATTTAAAAACCCTGTAACCTTCTCACGGGTTGGTGTGATTTACCTCCTCAAATACAGAGCTGACTCCTTCAACTTTTGTATTATACTCTTTAGGTGGATCGCTCTGGCTGGTAGTGGAGCTCACTGAGAAAGCAGCATCTTTCACTGGTGGTTGAAAGATGCTCTGTTTCTCCAGATTTTTTCACTTGGGGTTGTGGGTCCTGCCATTGCTTGTTCGTTGACCACACCTTCCAGGGCTTGATCATCTTTTGCTGTTCTCATTGGTGTGGGCATTACTGGATCCCAACTACGTGTTCCAAGGTCAGGTCATTTTCTCCAGACCTGCTCAGTCCCTGGGTAGCTACCCTGTCAGAGCAAAGACCAGAATGGCATCAAGGAAAGGAGGAGAGTATTTCCCATTTCTCAGGGAATGAAGTAATTAAGAGCTGCTCATACTTCTAGTCGTCTGTCAATGAACTGTCATCCTTGCTTGTCCCAAGCACAGTCCATCATGGTGTGGCACGCCTCTTGGTGACTTTGACAGCATACCCTGAGGCAAAACGTGGTGCTAAGCGTTTTCTTATTTCTTGATTTACTCTGGCAGGTGGCTTAGCTCTGGGTTGGTATTTGCTGTACCTTTCTCTATGCTCAAACTCCCTGAATATCTTTAGCCTTGGCTTCTCCTGGGTTATCCTGTGTGACAGAAGCCTATGGTGTGTGGGTTCTTTTATTTTTTTTTTCTAGGACAGTAAGCAAAGAAGTCCTTTCTGAAGGAAAACCACAATATCTGCTGGGCAGGGCTGGCTGGAAATCACTGGGGAAAAAAATGTGAAGCCTAAAATTATGCTGCTTCTGCCCCAGCTTTGGAAATACCTGGTGGATTTTCAGGCAGTTGAGCTAACTTAACCTGGTCATCTCACTCTGGCTCCTGCGTGGCCCTCCTGGGAATGAAAGGAGTTTTCCTTTGTAGTTTTCCCTACAAATGTCCCTGCTTGGAAGAACATGTTTTAATTGTACTCTGAATAATTTCTAGACCCACTCTTTTTGCCTGGCTCCTTGCCAACTTGTGCATAAACAGCCTCCCTGGTGCTCAGGAGCATCCCTCTTTGGGTATTGCTGGTGGTTCCCCCCAAAGCAAGACTTGAGGAGGTGGTTACAGGCCAGGTGCCTGGATGGTCAGACACTATAGCCCTGCACCATGCCTGCTGCACATCCAGAAATTGTGTAGGATGTGGAAACTCCAACTGAGGTGCTGAAATGAAAGGTTTGAGCTTGGTGATGGCTCTACCCTCACAAATCACAAATTTGCCCTCCTCTGGGATGCATGTCTACCAGCATGTTCTGTGTGGTCTGGTAGAATGGGTTTGTTTAAAATGTTCTCGGGCTTTGGAAGCATTGCTTCTGGAAGTTATTGCAAGTGTCTTAACCTGGTATGCATAGATGTCTTAAAGCTAAGTGTGTGCGTGGCTGCCTGCAGGATCAGGACCTTGGTTATTAACAACAATTAGCAATTAACTAATTATTCCCTCCAGGCAGAGATGCAAACCTCTGGTTTATTGCTGGACATACAGTACAGCAAATTAATAACTCCAGCATAAGCTTTTAAAGCAAATATCCTTCACCTTCATTTGCTTATGCATCTTATGCATCAAAATTCACTTTTAAAATGTTGTTATAAACTTCCTCTTTTTTTGTCATCTGTCCTTTATTCAAATTTTTGTTCTGGAAATGATAAGAGATTTTGGCGCTTGTGGAGTGAGTGATTAATGGTGTGGGTGAGAGTAGGAAAAGGCAGGGAAGTACCAGGAGGAATAGCTGTTTTTATGGAGCAGGCAGGCTGGTGCTAGTGATGGGGGAGAGCCCAGTCTGGCCCTGGGCAGGGTGACACTGTGTCAGAGGGTTAACTCCACTGCAGTCTCTGAAACCAGTGCCTGGAGGACAAGCATAAATCCCACCATGTGAGGGGAAAAAGGACACCCAGCTCAGGCAGGAATTCAAGCAATTAATCCTTTACTTAAAGAATAATAAGCAGACAGATTTTTACATACCGTAAGTGGGAACAAGGTAAAAGGGGTTAAAAACTAAAAAGCAAGGACAGCAGACACCAATTAACACAATGCTAATTGACAATTTCCCCAAGCCTCCGTGAAACATGCCAGACCTATTTCCCCAATTACTAATTAAATCAAACTGCATGCACAATACTAATTTCCCTAACTTAGGGAACTCAGTAGACAAATAAAATGTGAAACTAACTTAAACATGTTGTTGAAGTGCGGGAAGAATAAGAAACTTTTCTTTAAAGTGGACAAACTTTTGTTCTGGATATATTCTTTAAACTTCTGGCCTGTTCAGGGAGTTGGATGGTGGATCCTAATCAAAGCAGGTGTGTGGCGGGGTCTTCCTTTGTGGATGTGATTAACACCCTGAAAGAAGGTGATTATGTGAGGCTGGTCAGACTTGCAGCTTAATGAGAAAGCTTTCCTGAAAAACAACCTAGAAAGGGATACTTGTGCATCCCAAGATGACACACAGGTAAAGAACAGAGCATGTGCTACTTGGAGAAACTCTTTGTCTAGGGCTAGGGGAGATGTGGAGACACTGGCTTCTGCCAAGCTAGTACCACACTGAGGTACTGTTAAGGGGTTGGGGAAAGGTGTGCTGCTCCCCACTAAATGCTTTTGAGTTGCTGGAGATGTGCTCACAGCTGGGCTGTCCTTTCTATTGCCCAGTGCTGAGGCAGCCCTGCTAAGTTGGGTGGGAAGAGCAGAAGGACAGCTCAAAGTCTTCCAGTTCGTTGTGCTTTATCAAACCACTGACCCCTCCCATGGCATGAAATAAGGATGAAATAGTAATGCGATAGGTTAATGTCGATAATTAAAGAGAGTTTAAAACTAAGCAGGAGACTGAACTGTGTGTGTGGGTGGCTGGAATGGTTGTTTGATGTGAAAGTCAATGACTGAATTATTCAGAGAGAGTGATTTCCAAATGATAATTTTACATTTCCCATAACTGATTTTGATTTATTACAGCAGCGCCTGATAGCCTGGTGGGAGCCAGAAGAGGCACTTGGCTCTGCTGTTGCTTTCCCCTCTCCTTCAGGCACAAAAATGTGCTCAGAGCTGAAACTCATCCCTGCCTGAAGACCAACCTTTGCACACTTGTTGCTAGTGGGACTTGAAATTTTTCAAATGAAAAAGACAAGGACAGCATTTGTCCTAGACAAAATGGGCTGTTTCTGTATTGATACAGTGGCTTTCTGCTTGGTTGTGATTTTGGATGCAGGCAAGCACTTGGAAACCATCAGGATGCTGGCCTGGGTGTTGTAGTGTTAGTGTCTGCTTCACCTGGAAATGTACTTGGTTTCATATGAAAATATCAGGTGAAATTTGTTGCTTGGTCTCCTTATTTATGTTTACTCCTAGTCCTCTGAGCAGATTCACAGGGTTCATCATGTTATTTTACCACCACCAAGCCTAATTTTGCAGCACCCTCTCAGGATGCTGAACTGCAAATCAGGCTGTAAAATTCATGTGAGAAGGCAGTTTCCTAGGATATGTGGTACATTCTATGCCTGAGTGTGCCAGAAGTGCTGCAGGGACATCCTGGGATATTCAGGGGTTTCTCCTCTTTAACCACAAGTAAGAAGTAAGGACAACCTATCGTGGGGAAACTTGTGACCTGTAGCCCTGGTCCAGGACAGGGAACACGTATCCACCGGGACACATGCAAGCAGGTGTTTGAGACCAGGTGGTTTGTTTTTTGGAGTATATCTGCTGAGAAATAAAGAGAGTCACTACTGAAAATAGCAAAGGTCTGGATTTCTTCCCCTGAAATGTTAAAAACAACCATCACTTTTTGGGACGCCAGGGCACAGTGTGGTCGCACTGCTTCACGGCTGAGCCTGGCAAGGGTGCACTGGGAAACTCATACTTGTCAGTGCTGCTGCCTCACTGGGCTGCTCTGAGGCTTGAGTGTTATTCATCCTGCATTACAGTGAATGTAAAGTAAACTTTTCTGAACCTGGAGCAAGTTTTGGTTTGGGTTGAGCTTGAAAGATATAGGAGAGGGATAAATATGCTGGTTCTCCATCTGTCCCCCTGGCTCACGTGTATGGTCTGCTAGAGCCCTGCATCCCCTCCTGTAGCAGGCTGCATCCCCGGGGACCCAGAGCTGAGCAGAATTTATGACTGTGTCTCCAGCTAGTGTCTTTAGGGTCTTTACTGTAGTTATTCTTTGTGCCAGGGAAGTAGCAAATGGCAGGAAAAGGGCTGGAAGGGATAGAGAGATGGGGGTGGCAAAATGAGAGGTGGAGGGGTCAAGTTTTAGGATTAGGGGTGGGCTTCATCCCTCTAGGGTACTGTTTCCCTCTGCATCAGCAGTTAAATAACTTTTGGGGACAAGCACTAACACTGGAAAGAAGGTTCTGTTTTCCCACCCTCCTGCATCCTCGTGGAGACCTCTGGTACTGAGCGTTGCTCTCCTAGGATAAATAGATATTTAATTTCTCATGGGAAGTACAGTGGCTCCAGCCGGGAGGCAGTGGGACTACTTTATCACAGTGTGCATCAGCTGATAGGATGCATAGGATGATGTTGATGCTGGTCCCTCGTGGTCCAGGTGAAAGCTCCAAGTAATTTCAGAGGAGGCTTCTGCCTCTCATCTTGTGGTCATTAATTCTGTCCAGGGCCAGGGAGATCTTCCCTAATGAAAGCTTCAGTGAGATTGGTTTGTTGTATGGAAAAGCTTCAGTTTCGGTGAATCAGCAATTTCTGATGAAAAATATTTTGTCTGAAAATTCCCAAGAAGCTCTGACTCTGACCTCGGAGCTGCTGCCTTCCTCTGAGCACATTACTGGGATTTATGGCGCACTCCCATAGTTTATTGTTCTACAGTAAACGGAGCTGCTGTATGAGTTTTGACTATCCTTTTGGACAGGAAAGCAGATTAGTGTTGTGGAACTATCAGAACTTGCATGATTTAACAGGAGTCTTTGCTGTGGAGTGGGTGGTTTGCTACATCAACTGACCAGTTTGAGGTTGTTTGGGATGGGTGCACATCTTGCCTTATATGGGGCAATGATGCTCCCTCACCTACTGTGGTGAGTGGTCCTGCAGAAATATTTCCAGTGCTGTCAGCTCTTTAATTAGGAAAAGAAATGTTGGCTACATCATGAACCTGTAGCATATTTTTTAAAGGCTGCTAGTATGGAGAAGGATGCTGGCTTGCTTGTTTGTGCTGTGGACCTGTCGAGATTGCCTTAGTGGCAGTAAATAGGCAAGATAAGACAGTCTCTGCTACAAAAAAAATTGCAGAGCATGAAAAGACAAAAAATTATTATTCCCATTTTACAGCAGCAGCCCCAGTACATTGATACTGCAGTATTTGCTCAAGGCTGTGAGAAAAGAAATCCTGAGCTTGGGATTGAAGTGAAATCTGCAGAATAATATCACTGTCCTCAAAGCGTGCAATTACATGAGCCACTTCTGAGCCATAAGTGCCTGTATTTGCCTCTTTAAAGACCACAGCAGAAGGAATGTGGTAGCAGAAGGGCTCTAAAAGGCTTGTCCATGAAAGAGGATGCAAGTATCATAAAAGGCATAATGTTTAAGCACTGAGAGCATAGCTGATGTACATTGTCTGTGCTGAGGCATCTGCCATAGAGAAGACCTTCACTATATGAAAGCTTCCATTAATTTTTAATGTAGATGGTAATTAGGAGTTTTGGGAAGTATGAAAATACAGGAAAATATCAGGATGGATTGAGACTGTTCTCTAGCCCATCCTTCCCATGCCTAACGTCTGCTTTTACCTGAGATTCCCCTCAAGTTTACAGACTCCGTATTTAGCAGCTGTGATACTGAGTTACCTCATCTTTGGGTGACCTCCTCAAGGCAAAGCAGCATGCTGGGACAGAGTCACAATGAGGAACTCGATGCTCAATGCCCATCCAGAAGGCCAAACTCCCTCCCTGTAATCATGGGTAAAAGTAATCAAATTACTGCCTTTCATGTCACATTAGTGAAAATGGATACAAGTATGATGCATATTAATATAATATGATGGGAAATTGCTAATACAATTAGACCATCACATTTTATTAGTACCAGAGTGACAACACACACTGAAGAACAGCTCACTCAAGCGATGGCTGGGAATGAGCACAAGTCTGGTACACAAGCCTTAAGGGCCATTTATTTATTAATAAACTTTCTAAAAAGCCCTCTTCTCTGCCCCTTTTTAAGTGTTTGGTCACCTGAGTAAGCATTACATGAACCCTTTGTAAATACTGCTGGGATTCACTGTGAAATGAGTCCTCATCTCAAAAGTTAGATGCCTCTCATATATACATTTTTATTGCCATGTATACACAGATATAAATAATGAGAAAATGAAAATACACATCTATATAGAGGAGGATTGTATAAATTTTCCTTAGCACATCCTACCTTTTTATTTGGGTTTATATCTTCAGTGCATTTTTATCTAGTTGTAAAAGGATCCTGTACAAGTTTTGTGGATTACATATCGCAAGAGCTATCCCAGCTCAATCTAGTATAACAAATAACACTGATTATATAGTAGGAACATAATTTATAACATGCTTCAAACTTTCTTGATAGATATGCAGCTCATTTAAACAAGGATGATAAAAAAAAAAATCACATCTGCAGTGTCGTCCTTATCTTTCATTATGCAACACAAAGACCTGACCTGATGGGGCAGCAGGGTTCCAACAGCTGTATGGAGGTAGGTTTTCGTTTCATACTGATGATGTTCATCCTCAGTCCAAGGACCAGCCTCAAAGTGGAAAAGATTTCTCTCTTAACTGGCAACCTCTTAGGAGGGTGAGTGGTCTTGAAATGTGCCTGCGAATGTGAGGTCCCACAAGGATACGATGTTTTCCCCATTTGCTTGTGACCTATAATCCCAAGCATCTGACCTTTTGAATAGGATATGCCTTCCTAAACAACTTTTTCTATTATATTAAAATGCACGCTGTGGATTTACTACAGCACACAGGTGCAGTTTTTAAATACAGTGCACAGGTTGATTATTATGTCTTTGTCAACTTGGAGAACTAAGGAAGGACTTCGTGCTCTGAAAAATAGTTGTTTCATCAATTAAGCTCGAAGAGGACAGCACCAAATGCTTGTGCAAAGCTGAGTAGAGGAGAGCTGTTTCTGGAGGTTTGTAAGGCACTGGGAAATATTTAAAGGAAAGATGTTTGCAATTTGTTAGATTGTCAAAGCCCAGAAAGATATGGTGTGTTGTTTTTGTCTCTTGTTAATAGTATCTGTGATAAAAATAGTTGTGTTTTGGGTTTATAGCTGGTTGCCACTCCATGAAAGAAAGTGTGTTTCTGGGCGCTTGCATAGAGATGCTCTCCAGTGTGTGTTTTTAATAATGCCTTTAACCGAGGCACTTCATAAATGTTAGCTGATGTGGTGAAATGAGTGAAGATTTTTATTTGGTTAGAAAAACTGAAGCCAAAGGGAAACCCAGGCAGCCAAGGAAGGCAATGGCTTAACCTCAGGCTGGGGAAATGGTGGGGAGAGCCTCAAGCAAAATTAAACATGTTGTTTGGGTTTTTTTTTTTGTTTGTTTTGGTGTAATACTCCACCAGGTATTCCAGAACAACCATGCTTGTGGTTCTGCCCATTAAAATAAATAATAGTTATAGTTTTTATTTATTTCAAAGTCTGCCAGTGCAAAGGAAATGTTTCTTAAGTAATTTAACTTGTGAATAGCTTGCCAGCCAAACTGTGAGAGTGTGCTGATGTTAAGAGACAAAGATCATGTGGATGTTTACAGGTTCTTTTCAAAGCATAAGCTGGGCTCCCCTGACTTTTTTGTGTGGGCTACTGGTGCAGAGGGTGAAGGTGAGGATGAGAAAGGGGTATGGCAAGGAGTGCGTGGTTGAGCATTCCTGTTTTCTTGCTTTTCTGTTATGTATCAGCCTTTGTGCAGAAAGTCTTTGCACCCTGTTGAATGCCTTTGGTTGCTTTGGATGCCATAATCTGCTTTGGAAGCCACCACTCACTGCAGTCCAGCAGAGTCCTCCTCTGCTCTCTAGGCAAAAGACAGAGATAGACTTGAAATGCCACCAAGTATCTTTGATTATTCCCATTATTTTGGATATATTGGTGTAACTCTGAATGCCAAAGGGACAATCATGCCCAGGTTTGACTACATTGGACTGGAAAGCAAGTAAAGCAACTTTCTCACTTCTTGCATTGAGGCAGTTTTTGTTATGTTCCTGTTGTTCCCTGGGAAGTTTATAAAGATGAGATAAAGCCCTTGACATCCTACTGATGTGATTAATAATAATGCTTAGCATTTATCATCTTTGAAATACTTTACAAATATTAAATAAATAATCTGCCCAAGAATGGAAGAAAATGTTGTCCCTCAACTTATACACTGGGGAGCAGAGGCAGAGAAATCATGTGATTTCTCCATAACAGGGAGGGAGGTGCTACCAGAAAGTGGTGGCGACATGGGTCTATTACATGTGTTCCCTGTCTGGGACCACTTGACCACTGGCCAGCATTCTTGGATGATGGCTTCATAATACTTGCACCAGGGTATGATGTGCTCTTACCATGCTTGTGACCCTTCTGAGCAGGAAAGCAGGTACATGGTGTTTCCTCCAGCCTCTCCTGGAAAGACCTGGTGGTCCCTCCACAGAGGCGCCTTTTTTTTGTAGTGAGGAGGTTGTTGGGAGTAACGTAGCCTGTCATAAGGATGAGGGCTAGTCATGATTAGACTTTGCTGTGGAATGTTTGAATTGTATTGGATCACCTGTGGGGTATGCACACAAAGAGCAAGGGCAGTGGCTGCTTGGGTCTGGGATTGAAGCCTAGGAGCAAGAGGGATAAAAGCATGGATATAGGTTTTTCTTTCTGGAGCCTTAGAGAAAACTAACATACAAACACTCTTTATAGCAGTTTTCAGAGACTTTATATAAGCACTGAAGATCTTTTAATGTTGAAAAATATTACTCATTTCCCTGGTGTGGGTTAGAAAATCCCAAGCCTGAGTGACTTTCCTTAAGCTCATGATTTATGACCTGATGAACAATGGACCTTGCGGGGTTTTCCATGGAAGTGCCATGAATACAAGATGTGTTTTGCATGGGAAAAGGCGGAATGTCCCAGCTCCTTTCTGGTTATGGTGCAACTGCCAGCTGTCTGCACTTGGTCACATTGGATGAGCACAAACAGGGTCTGGAAGCTGGATTTCAAACAACCCAGGTGAACATCATAATGATTTGCTTTTGGCTATTCTGTGATGACTTTTCATCTTATTTCTTTGGGTCAGAAATGTCTACCTGGATCTGAGAAACTTTTTCTAGTGAAAGTCATGTTAAAAGTGGTGTTTTTAGCAAACTGCTGGGTTTTATAATTAAAAAGAAAAAAAATCATGACCAGCTTTACCCAAGATATTCTGATTTTTGCTCTTCGTCTTAGCCAAAATGTGCTTTTGCATA
This sequence comes from Coccyzus lansbergi, assembly GCA_033558105.1. Taxonomy (NCBI): domain Eukaryota; kingdom Metazoa; phylum Chordata; class Aves; order Cuculiformes; family Coccyzidae; genus Coccyzus; species Coccyzus lansbergi. The sequence goes on from JAUMJK010000225.1 coordinate 620,893, forward strand.
CAGCAAGCACTGCAGCATGCCTGATGTGGCAATGAAGACCCTGTCTCATTACTTTATTTGGCTCTTCCTTTTCTTCCCTTCTGGGTCTGGTGCCAAGCAACTAAAAATCATTTTGGCTTTCCCTGTCTTTATCTAACCTTCACAAAGTGGGCCAGGCAACCCTGTTATTTCCACACAATTCAAGCAGTGTTGTGGTGTATTTGTTTTTTTTTTTTTTTTTTTTTTTATTGCAGAGGGCAAATCCCAGAATAGAGCATAAATAAATAGATGATTTTAGAGGACTGTAGATCATTGAGCAAGATGCAGAAAAGGCCCCTTGTTTTGAAAGAGCAGCGTGAGGCTCTGAAACAATGAGTCTTGAAACCCGATGAAAATCTCAGATGCTTTGAGGCTGTGTGTGTTGGGTGAACTTTATTTACATTTGGCACAAACGTGCTCATGTGTGATGCCAGCAACTGCCAGGGTATATGGATGGAACTGAATAGAGCTTATCTTGGGTTGATATAAGGAAATATTGAATCGGACTGAAGCTGTCATTTCCTAGTCTTGGTTGGGTTTTGAAGTCAGTCTAGTTTCCACAAGGAAGATCCACCCCCCCCCCCTTTTTTTTAATTTAAAAAGCAGACCCCCCTACCCCTTACAGCCCCAAATAAACACAGACAACACGTAGGTTGCGATTTCCGTAACAAGGGAAAATTGCAATAACGATTCCTATATATTTATTCTCTTCCTAATCTCCCAAGACTTACTCTAGAGTGCCTCTGCTTAAAGATGTTTGTTGCTACCAGCAAGCCCTCCTTCTCAAATTAACTTCTGCAAAATACATCTCTTTTACTGGAAAGAGGGAAATATGTAATCCCTGGAAAAGAGCAATAACAAAAAATGACCTTAAAACTGTGCCTCAAAACTCCTGACAGTTAGTCATGCAAATATACCTGGTTATAGACTTATGTGTGTGTGTATGTACATGTTTTAGCTATGAAAATACATCCTATTGGTGCAAACCTTTCAGTGCTGCTGAAGGGATGTGCAAATGGGGAGGAAGGTGGAGGCAGCTCTTATTTGTCGTAAGTTAGAAAACAATGCCTTTGCAAAGCTCTGTCTTGAAAAAGACCTAGATGGTTGCATGTGATGGAACTTTGTCCCCTCCAGAAATTCACTACTTTGAATACAATAAAGTTGCTTTGAACTTTTTCAATTATTTAACAACTTTCAAGTGGAGAAATATTTGGGTCTTTTAATTTCATTTTTGGCTCCTTCTTTTTTTTTCCCCCTCCATTCTGTTTGCTAAACAGTAATTGCAGATCTTTCCTGCCACCTTTAATACTCCCAGCTAATTATCCTGAAATAAATCTCTTTCAAGTCTGCATGCCAGCAGTTGTGGGATATGAGCGGCTCTTTCAGCTCCCGGCTGCCTGTCACTCAAATGGGCCTCAGCTGCAGCTCCGAATGATGAGTATTAGTCTCCCGCTGGGATGATTCTCCCAATCTCCCCACTTCCAACAGCATCTCCCAGGGCTGCACCACGCTCCTACCTGTTAGCCTAATCTGGGATTTTCTCTTGCTAACATTGTTATTTTGAAAGGAGGAAGAGGATTCCTGGGAGAAAGGCACTCAGTTAACCTTTTCCTAATTGCCATTCAAAGCTGAAAGGAAGGGAAAAAAAATAAAAATAAAATAAGATGATGGGTATTGCTGCACAGGAGGATAGCTTGGGAAGGGTGGACATACAAGTGGAGTTGCTTCCTGACCTTCTGGGGTAATTTATTTGGCCAAGGTAGGGTTTATGGGAGCAGACTCTGGATTTAGGCAGCCTGCGCTCATCTGTGTTATTTCCAGCTTGTGTCCCGCTCACTCAGGAACAAAGTTGTCAGGTTGTAGGCAAAGCTAAATGCTCCATCATTAATTTATTATATGCTAGCAGTAACAGTGAGGGCTATTTTTAAATGCCACTTAAGCTCATGCTCACACATGGCTTTGTAATTTGACTATAGAACATACATAAAATGACATATTGTTATGCACTTAAAGATACAGTTTTAAATGAAAGAACTATTAAACTATTAGTATTTAAAGCGCTTCATATATTGCTTCATATATTTTTTTCTGCTGTATGTGCACCTTTTAACAACTTAACAATTGGATTACTTTCAGAAACAGCCTTGCTGGTGGATGCCATGTGGATGAGCCCTGACTGAGTAGTTGGACAACATGATGGGATTGCCTTTTGGGTGCTGCTGATGGGGGGGCTCAGCAAAAAGAGAAGCTCAGGAGGTGGTGTGGGCATCCCCTGGCTCTGTGTTCACATATTCACCTCATTTGCAAAGTAAAACGTTTTGGTTAGCCATTAAATGCACACTCTAGTTGCTTGGCTGGCCTTGAGTCCTTGTTCCTAAAGAGTTGTTTTTCACTCAAGGTTCCCTCTTTAAACCTGTGATGGGCTGCATTGAATTAATTCTATTAACTGCTAGAGGAATTCCTCACTGCTGAATTATATTTCCTGTGTCTGTAAATCATTTCACTGCTGCTTTCCGTGACAGTTATGCAAGTGACCTTTTGATTTCACTGTGTATTTTTTTTAATTTATGACATTGCTAACCGTTCTATGGCTGTGCATTGCAGTGTGATTGGACAGTCACGTGGGATGCTCAAGAATACAGAATATTTTATAAATATGCATATATAGAGAGAACCATAGAATCACCAGGTTGGAAAAGACCTCTTGGATCATTGAGTCCAACCATTCCTATCTGCTACTAAACCATGTCCCTCAGCATCTTGTCTATCTTTTAAATACCTCCAGTGATGGAGACTCAACTACCTTCCTGGGTGTCTACAACCTCCTTTAAGGTAGTTGTAGAGAGCAATAAGGTCTCCCTTCAGTGTCCTCTTCTCCAGGCTAAACAATTCCAGTTCCCTCTGCCACTCCTCATAAGACTTGTTCTCCAGCCTCTTCAAAAGCTTCATTGCTCTTCTCTGGATTTGCTCCAGGACCTCAGTGTCTTTGTTGTGGTGAGGGGCCTAGATCTGAACACAATGTTCAAGGAGTGGTCTCACCAGTGCTGAGTGCAGAGAGAGAATATCCAACCTGGACATGCTGGCTACGCCATTTCCCATACAAGGCAGGATGCCATTGACCTTCTTGGCCACCTGGACACACTGCTGACTCATGTTCAGTCAGCTGTCAACCAACACTCCCAGGTCCTTCTCCTCCTGGCAGCTCTCCAGCCAGACTTCTAGTCTGTATCTCTGCATAGGGTTGTTGTGCCCCAAGTGCAGGACCTGGCATTTGGCCTTGTTAAACCTCATGCCATTGGTCCAACCTGTTCAGATCCCTTTGTAGAGCCTCCCTACCCTCCAGCAGATTCACGCTTCCTCCCAGCTTAGTGTCATCTGTAAACTTGCTAAGGGAACACTCAATGCCTTCATCCTAGTAATTGATAAAAGTATTGAACAGGCTGGACCTAATTTTTCATATAAAAATGAAAACAGCATAAAGTTGAATGTTTCAGGCTTGGACCTTGGAAACATGATTTTTATACTAAGTCAGGTTAGTTTTAAGAGTCTAGTTCTTGGTATTTACACTTCTAGAGGAAGAATTGCTTGAAACCCTTTGTCCCAATTCTGCATAGGCCAAGCAGTCATTGGTTGAGTGGGATCTGTGGATACACAGGGCTTTCATAGTATGGAAGCCAGGGACAGTATCACTTGACTTGTGTTATGCTAGGGCTGTGAAATTCCCTAAAGAAAGGGACTCAACACCCCAACTTCTGGTTTAGGCTTTGGGGGTGATGTATTGCCATAGACATATCTCTTCTGCAGCAGCAAAAGCAGCCCTCTGCTGAGGATGAGACACTGAAAACTCCTGGCTGCTCTGGGGAGCCCTGCCCAGACCAGGACTTTTGCCTCTTTGCCATGGTTCCATCTGAAAAGGCCTGAGCATAAAATGCTTTGAGTGCAACTTCTACTCTAGGCTGGGAAACCATTTTGGTCCCCCAGTGCTTGATTTGTAAGTCTAGAAGTGTCAATGGCAGCACTTGCAGGCTCAATTATAGCACCTGCAAAAAAGGGAGCCTGCTTTTTCCATTTGGCTTATCCCCTGGGTGCAAGGCTTCTATAAATACAGCAGTCTGTCTAGAAAAGCTGGGATGATGTCTGCCTTGCCATGGTTGAGGTCCCCTCTCATGTAGGAAGCAGCTAAGAAATTGCTTGTACCACCATCCATAAAGACATGCAAACCAGAAGATATGTCCACTCTAGACCTTTTAACAAATCTGAGGCATTGTGGTTGGCTTGTGCAAGGTGTTGCGTAAGTAATAAATTGAGGTTTCCTGCAAAACATGTGGTTGATTTGGCTCTTATCTTGTTCCGCAAGAGGTGAAAATACCCTCTGTGGTTCTCCTTTGCTGTGTTACCAATATAGATACCTATTCATAAGGAAACATTGAAATAGAAGTTTGAAAGTATTCTCACATTCATTCCCATTGCTGAATTAAATGTGTTTTGGGGCTGTTTGTAATGCCCTTTTCAATCCTGGTTAGATAGCAGTGCAGAACAAGCACCTCATTTTTAAACTGAATTTGTAGCATTCCTGCAGAGTTGTGAACAAAGTTTACAATTTTGGAATTCAAAGCCCATGGTAAGAGCTGCAGGAATACTATACCTTTACGTTGTGCTTCTTGCATCTTCTCTGGTTTAATGCTAAACCCAGACTTAAGTTTTGGAGCTGCTAAGCCCTTGTAACCTAGGGTCACAGTTTGGCCTAAGGCATCCAGTCCCCAGCAGAGGGACTGAAATAATACTTGTGCAACACCTCTGTTAATGTATTCCCTAACATCTCAGAACATGTTTGAATCTTGTCCAATATCTTTGCCTATCATGGATGATGCAGTTTGAATAGCATCTAATTGTTGTCATCACTTGCATTGTTCAAAGTCTGCTCCTTCTGGCTTTTTTGTTTGTTTCTGGGTTTCCCTATTAGGTATGCGTGCCCCATCTTTGTCTTTAAATTATGTCCTATCCATTATCCCAGTTTCCATGCTTCAACATCCAAACCAACACAAGAGATAAAAAAAAAATATATATGTCTGCTCCGTTCACATGCTTGCCCATAGCCTTCTAGAAAGAAACCAATAAATAGTGCTGCTCATCCCCTAAAAATTAAATTAAGCACAAATTTCTCTGGGGAGGAGGCTAGGTTAATTACAAAAAACTGCCAATGCCATATCTAAAAAGGCTCCTTCATTTTCATTTTTAATATTTAGGATGAAACTTAATATCTGCTCCCCCCTTATTTTTTGGCCAAACTAGTCAGTTTAAAAGTGTAGCGACTGCCAAATGCAACTAATATTATTCTGCTCAAGAGCTTCTGTCAGTTAACTCCTTGCAGCACTTGCTGTGATGATACTGTGAAGGGAAAGGCTGTGCCACTCCAGCTCAGAGCTGAAATCTGGATTTTTGGCATGGTTAAAGTTTGCTGGGAATTATTTTCTACTTGAATGCTGAGAGCTTCAGCATGTGGAAAACACATTCATATGTCTGGGTATTAAAGGTGGTAGAAAATCTTGGTGAAGTCCTGGTGACTGATGGGAAATTGTATATTGGATCACCCATCTAAGAAAGCATCACCTTATATTTGAAAACAGGATGGGAGGCAATTTGTACCTCCTGAAGTCCATAGGTTGTGTTGACCATTTGGGAGTGAAACTGCCCCAAATAGGGATTAAACTGTGAATCTGAATGTGAAGTGGGAATTTAAAGATGATGGCTTGTGAAATCTAGTCTGTGAAGAAAAATGCACTGTTGTTATATCTGGGTGCTTGAAATATTTTCACTTACTTGAAAAGAATGGCAGGAATGATGATGAAATGGAGAGTTTTAGGCATGTTTAATAGAAAGTATGGGAATAATAAGGGAACCACACTGTGTAACAAGATCATGCTCGACAGTTCATATAAATATTACTGTTACTTGGTAAGAAAGATAGACTGTTACCAAAGAGAAAAATACACTGTCACTGTTTTATCTCTGATCAGCACCATCAGTTCTGCCAACTGATTTACCAAACACTACGTTTCATTCAGCATTTATTGATCCACTTATTATCTATTGTTGACATCTACATCCAGGTTTAGCATATGCATACAAGTGTTTGAGTGTTTGTCCAGGTCTTTGGGGTTGTTGCTGGATGCCTCTTTTCAGGGTGGAAGAGGGAGAAATAGTTAAATAACCATGGTGAGCTTGGCTGCCTGTCTTTAGCAGGATACTTCAACTCTACATGACATCCTGCTCATTTTGGAGAGTAATTCTTATTGGAAAATTGCAATGCTAAATCATTAACTTCTAAGGAGCTGAAGGGAAAAAGAGAGATGACTTAAAGGATCCTGGTGTGTTGCCCCTGGCTTGCTCTGTGTTGTTCTATGTACAATATAAACTACTGTTAAAATACTTCTTGCTTCATTTTGTAGCACGAGGTCTGGGTTATTATACAAATCATAGAATCACCAGGTTGGAAGAGACCCACTGGATCATCAAATCCAACCATTCCTAACAAACACTAAACCATGTCCCTCAGCACTTCATCCACCCATGCCTTAAACACCTCCAGGGAAAGTGAATCAACCACCTCTCTGGGCAGCCTGTTCTAGTGCCCAATGACCCTTTCTGTGAAAAAATTTTTCCTAATGTCCAACCTAAATCTCCCTTCCTGGAGTTTGAGGCCATTTCCTCTTGTCCTGTCCCCTGTCACTTGGGAGAAGAGGCCAGCTCACTCCTCTCCACAACCTCCTTTCGGGTAGCTGTAGAGAGCAATGAGTTCTCCCCTCAGCCTCCTCTTCTCCAGGCTAAACAACCCCAGTTCTCTCAGTATCTAAACAGGCCCGCCCTTCTTTTCTATTTGTCTTTTTGAATTTACTAGTTGCTAGGTTAAAACCAATCAGAAATAGTAATTAATTAATCTTACCCTCCTCCTAACGGAGATGCTTTCTTTATGTTGGGAACATAAATCTCCGCCTTCATTAAAGTTGAAAAGGAAGGAGAAAAAAACCGAAGACAAAAAGAGGGATTGTCTGAAATTAAGTTCCTAAATGTACCCTTAAGCATTAAGATCGAGAAATCCTGACCTGGAAGTTAGGACTATCTCCAGCACGGGTAATCTATTTGAATTGCTTTGCTTATGGGCACAAAGGCAGTGAATGGACACTTACAGGCTTGGAGCTGTGTTTGCATGTGCAGCTTATGTGATTTATGGGTGCTACGCTTTAAAAATTGAGCTTGGGCTATGGTTTTAACCAGAGAGCTGCCTGCTGTGGGTTGCCAGATCTTCCCCTGGTTTGTGTGCCACGTCAGGAGATGGAAGCACCATGGCTGTGCACCAGCAGAGCATCCTCTCCCAGGATCAAATGGACCAGAAATAAATGAAGGGGAGATGTCTCCACCACCATCCTGAGGACCTGTGTGTGTGCCCCTCATGGGGCTGTTCCTCATCTAGTAGCACAGAGAGTATTTGCTGGGGAGACGGGAGCAGGTGAGTGTTTGCTATCTTGTTAACTGGCTGATTTCAGCTCTTGTGCTTGTGGGAGAAGCTGCAGAGAGAGCATAGTGGTGGTCACAGCAAGGGTGATGGGCAAGTAGAAGGGAAGGGTAACATGAGGTGGGTCGATATTGTGGAGGACTCCTATCAACTGGTATCTGGATGATAAATCAAAAGTGGCAAGATGGGCTGGAGTCTTTGAAAGATGGTGTCCATACGGTGAAATGATAAGCCTTTATCACTGCTGCCGTAGAAGTAGTTCTTGTCTCCAAATGAATAACAATCAAGTTTGGTTGGATTTTTTTTTTTGACAGACTCCTTGTGTAATGAAAACTCAGGTCTTGGGCTTGGGTTGAATGATTATTGACTTGATAAACATCCCTTGGTCCCTTTTATCTTGTCTCCAGTGCTGCTCTTGGATGTGCCCTGGTATTGGTGAAACTGGTGTATGAATGCCCAATGCCAGGCTTATGGGTATAATTCAAAAGATGCTGAGGTGCAGTAGATGTAGGGGTGGTCTTTGTAGGCTTTAATTGGAAGTGGCTTATTTAGCTGTGTGCAAAAAAGGAAAAAGAGAAATAAACCCAACCAAAATAAAATAACCTCCTACAACCCAAAACACTATATGACACCTGTCTACTTCTAAAATTTAAGACGCCTTTGAAATCCTGGTTCTTTTTCTCCAACTGGAAGGCAAACATAAGTTAAAGAGGTTACATAGCACACTGATGGGAAGTGAGGCTGGTTTTCTTGCTGACTTACAAATATATAACAAAGCACAGTTTTGAAATGTTATTTCTGGTTGTAATATAATGGAGGAAATTCAAATAGAAAACTCTATAGCAAGGGCCAATCTGTCTGTTGAAATGAACAATCTGTTTGAATACTTACTCCCCCTCTGCCCTGCATGCCCTTAACTCATTTGGAAAGCGTTTCACCTGTGTCTCTGCTTGTGGACGTGGAGCTTGCTTGGCTTCCTGTGATTCTCTCCTGCTGCATCAGCTTAGGGGGGTACAGAGGATAACTGTAGAGATGCATATTTAGGGGTGGTGGGGAAATGAGAGAGAAAGAAAACAGAAAATAGATGTTTATAGATTTTTTTTTTCTCCTGTGAATTCAGCAAATGGCATTATTGGCAGTCTTGTCACAGAACTGCCTTCTCCTTTCCACCCGTACTTTGTAGACCTTGGAAACAGTGAGCTGAGGTCTTCTGGACCTAGCACCACTTTGATCCAGTAGGATCCTCTAGGAGATTTCAGGATGTTAAGGTCCTCGTCATTTTACACTTCTGTTTCTGAAACGATGGTGGTGGTAAGTCCTGTCACTTGGGTCTTGGTGGCCAGCGTCTAGCTGGTGGGACCAGAGCATCCACCTGTGCTTTCTAGATGGTTTTGTGTACCACTGACAAATCTGCTTTGTTGGAGACTTGAACACTTAAGAGACACTGGATTTCTCTCCTGGATTCATGCGCCTATGTTCATGCAATGCACAAGTAGCCTTATCACAGAAATTTAGCATGCTGGGTAAAAAAACATGCAGGCAAAAATATCAGAAGTTTCATTCCTCCTACATCACCT
>JAUMJK010000225.1:635000-677500 GCA_033558105.1 Coccyzus lansbergi
GTACCTGTCACAAGTTGCCAACCTGAATTTGTGGGGTATAAGGGGACACATTCCCAAGGGAATTTCCACTTGACGTTCTTGATTGCTTTGGCTAATATTTACTTTATGACCTTTCCATTAGCAGATATGGTACATGGCATTTGGTACTGTTCTGGGAATGCATATGTCCAACCTGTACTGGAAATGCATAGGCAGCCCAACACACTGGACCTGTTTGAGGAAGCAAATGTGACTCTTCAACTCAGTAGAAGATATTTAGTGTCATCTCAAGAGGTGTTTTCCACCTACATTGGCTCTTGGGACCACTTAGACATGAGCATCTGCAGCCAGGATGCAGAGCAGAATTAGTTCATGTTTCCTCAGTTATGCCAGCTTGGTCACAAGACCACAGTGTTTTGCTGATTTTGCTATGTGTTAGGACATATATCTACCAAGATGTATACCTGCCAGCATGTGCTGTTCCAGCCTGACTTCCTTGGGGGAACAGGACAAACCCTTCTCAACCACCTCCTTTTTAAGGGACTCCTGTTGTGTGACTGTGTGCTTGTTTTTGAAGACTTAAATCTGCCTGCTCCCAAAAAGGTTTTCGTTTGAAAATTGATTTCAATTTTATTGGAATAATTAGTAGTATTTTAAAAAATCAATATGCCATCAGCTTGAAGCTATTTGCAGAATTTTTGTTTTACTGATTTTTTTTTTTTTTTTTAAATCTTTGTGTTTTTTTCCTACATAATAGAAGTGTTCTTAACTCTCAAACTTACCAAATCTAAAGCCAAAAGCTGTAGTGTTGACTGTGGAAAGGGGAAAATGCTGGCCTGAAGGATGGGGGCTTCACCCTCTGCATAGGTGCCATCTCCCATTGCAAGTGGGCCCCATGCCCACTCCTTGTAGATGTCCTCCTGGCCACAAGGAAGGTAACACAGCTGATGTTTACAGTGGGGTCATTTCTGTGCGTGGTTCTAGAGCAACACCTCAATTCGTCTCACCTTCATCCTTCCTGAGTGGTACTCTGCTGGGAGCTGTTCCCAAATAATATCCTGGTCTGGGATTGAACTTGTGGCTTTAGTTTGAGGCTAATGAGCTACAGAAAACATTTTTTTTTCCTGTGAACCCAGACATTTTAGCCTGGATTTTACTCCTCCTAGATGATGGGGAAGGAAATTTATGTTATGTGAATTTCATTGCTCTTGTAGCTATGAAGCCAGGATGCTCTTTCTGAGCTAGTGCCAAATATGCTGATTGGAAAGATCCTTGCTGATTTCCTGGGCCAAGTTATGAGGGAAAACCTTGGCCTGGTACAGAGGACTCTCAAAACAGGGGAGGTTCTAGGATCCAAATTCCTAGTGGCTGTTATAGGTTGCTTTCAGTAGTGGGCAGCAGTGGGAGAGGGCCATGTAGGGAGTCCTGCACCTCTTCAGGCTGGACCTCATGTCCTCCTCTGTGCCGCTGAGTTTGTAGTGCTGCAGCGTCAGAGTAAAAAGTGAAAGATTTTTGAATCAAACATAATTCATCTGGTGGCCATGGCATCTAGGATGCAGGAGAGACACTTGCGACTTTAATCATCTTTATGTGCAGCACAAAAGGAGATGTGAAAGGAGATACTGTAGTTTGGGAACCAGTAAGCCAATAAGCAATCCATTGGATTGGCTTGTTGCAGAAAAATTTTCCTCTTGGACTAATACTGCCAGGTCCACTGTACTTTCTGCATGCAATTGCTGTTTGTTGTTTATCAAGCCTTGACATGTATCAGTAGCAAGACCATGAAAAGATCCACTGTGTAGGATGTGGAGAGATCAACTTGGGTTGGAACTTCTCAAAATGTTTTTTTTTTTTTTTTTTTTTTTTAAAGTATAGAAGGTGAGAGGGTGGCAAAAGCTCATCCTGGTTTGAAAAGCTCTGCTTGCATGTTTTCGTTTGTGAAGAGGCAGCAGAGGAAGGGAGTAAGCGAATGTGAATGAAGCTTTACCAAACCAGCCCCCACATGCATATTTCATACTATCGTTTATCAAAGTTTTATGAGCATCTGGTCCTGGCCCCACAGTCTTTTCAATTGAGGGATTTTTTTTTTTAAATCTATCTGAGTTTGACTAAAAGCAGAAGCTGCTGTAATTGTGCCTCCTCACCCCCTCCTTTGATTTACCTGTTTGCACAGGCAAACCAGTGTGGACATGGGCTCCAGCCTGGCTCCATGTGTGGCACATAAACTACACGTGACATGGAGTAGATGTTCATGTATTTTTTTTGTCATTCAGGACTGTCTCTGCTACTTAAAAATCATTTCTTGTCCTTTCAAAGCCAGAGCAAATGGTTTGGGGCTCAGCAGCATTGAACAGACCGGGGAGGGAAAGGGCAGGGATAGATGGTAATGGGCAAAAAGACCCAATTTTGTGTTATTTCTCTGCAAAGCAAGGTCTGGGAATGAAAGCAAGGACCTTGAGCAGGTTTAAGTTATGCAACACTGTTTTATTGGCATATGTTGCAGGAAGAAATCCTAGGATTTGGGTTTTTGGTGTTGTGCTTCTTTTCCATTCCTACCACTGAGCAGTCCCTCAAGACTTCCCTCAGCTCTCCAACTCATTTTATCAACATTTGTATGGATACTGCCATATTAATTCACTCATGTCTAAAGGAAAAAACAGATATGTTTCATACTTCAGAACAGAGTTGTTTGGGTTTTTTTTAAATCACAGACTGGCTTAAAAATATCAGGTACTTGGGCATCAGTTCCTATCTTCCCATGACTTAATGATCCTTTGTGTACAAACACTGGAGAGCCTGCCAGCAAACTTTGTATTAGTATTTGGATGAACTTCTGGGCATAGGCTCCTGTCAGTTGTCAAAGAAGCTCTTTTTATTTGTTGACAGTAAATTATTTTTTTTTCTTAACTTGTGAAGAAGTGATAGATTTTGTTCAATGATTTCAGTGCAATGATAATTTTTGTCCTTACTCTTGGTGCACAATCCATGAAAGAGTTCAATCTTATTTTCATTGCAGGTAATTTCAAATAATGTCTGAAAGTTCCCTTTAAAAAAGGGGTGGGTGAGTGGATTTTTTTTTTGGTATTTCTTAAATTTCCCTTCAGCTCCCATGTTGTGCTCGACTTGCAATTTCAAGATGCCATCGTGAAATTGCAACAGGACTGCAAACTCCTGAGGTTTTGAAGCTATTGGGTTGTTTGTAGGAAGGCTTTTTGGCACAGGTCTGAGGAAGCTAGACATGCTGAGATGTTACAGGCAGATAGGGATCACAAGTAAGCTTAATTGCCAGGTGGGTTTGCTCAGTTTAGGGAGACTTTATTCATAAGTCTAGACAGCTTAACATTGAGTGACCATATTATTTAACATTAATGCAGCTTCAAAGCAATTTGCATTTTTAGCACTTTACTTAGACTCCCAGGCCTGATGGATTCAGGAAGCAATGAGTACATTATTTAAATACTGTGAAGAGCAGCAACATTTTACAATGGTGGGTCAATATTAAGCCTAATATTGGAGCCCTGATGTTTGAACCTGGGATTCTGAGCTACATTTTCTTTCTCAACTCTCTGTGGTTTTAAAAATTTCCACAGAAACTCAGACTTTGTTTTATCTTTTATTTTTTTTTTCTTTTAGTGTGTTCAACGCCCTATTGCCTTCTGCAGAGATAGATGGAGGTGACCTGGGTGGAGACGGTGGTCTCAGATGTGCTTGCAGGTTTCTGCAGTAGCCCCTGCCAGCAGCTCTGGGACCACGGGCAGGTCAAGAGGGAGAATTGCTGGAGTTTTTCCAGCAATATCTCCCTGGGCAACCTGGCCCCATGCTGCTGATGGCTCCCAGCCAAGGGCATTGAGAAATGCTGTTAACTCCCACCTGATTTCAAATACAGTGCTAAATTCTTGACCTTTCCTAAAATCCTGCTGTAACACCCAGAACTTTAGGCTATTTTAGAAACCCTATGCCAATTTAGAAATCTTAAGAGCACAGCTAAAGTTCCCAAGAAAGGGGTCTTGAGACTAGTTACACGAGAGGAGGGAAAGACCACTTAGTTTACTGTCTTACATATATTATTTTTTATTTAACATATTTAATGTTATTTACATATTACATTGAAGTATGGCTTCTGCTGCCTTCTGACTTGCATGTATACTGATGAAGTATGGTGTTTCATTATTATACATTGTCCTGTGCATTACTTGGCAACTTCCCCCCTCCAGAAAAGATGTTGGGTTCCTGAAACCTCACCACTAAAATGCATGGAGGGAGGAGGAGAGGGAAGAAAAAAGTTTCCAGCTAAAAATATCAGACTTTAAACATTCAGGTTGGCCAAATAGGAGATAAAAAAAATGTTTTAAATATTTTCCAAGCATAATTGTTCCTGTATTTAGTCTGGGCTCCACTTTACTGAACAAAAGTGAAAACAAGTGAAGTAGAGGATAAGCATAAAAAGCTGGATTAAGTTGGAAATACGTAGAGTTTCTGCATTGCAGGAGCCATACGTGGTTTTGTTTTTTACTGGCTCCAGCCCTTTGTCTGAACATTTATATATTTCTTGAGCCTAGTAACTACAGTGAAACTGCTCTGTGATTCCCTGAGTGCGAACAGACCAGGAAACAAGCAGAGCTAGGAGAAGCAGACATTCAAAATCTGTCCCCTGGTCCAACCAATATGTTCTGTGGAATAGGTCTTCTTGCCTCCAAGAGCATCATAAAAAAGAAAGAACTAACACAATGGGCATTTAGAAGGTATAGTATTTTCTATGAAAAAAAAAATCTTAGAAAAACTGTACAAGGATTAAAACTCTGCTTGAACAAAAATGTGAATGGCCATCTCACAGAAAATGTCCAACTTTAAATTTGGAAGAAATTGCACAAATTTGTAAAAGGAGAAGGAAGTACTTCTTGCTGGTATTTGATGTTCCAACTGGTTGACCCCAAATGCTACTCCAAATTGTTCTCTGTGGAGGCATTTATAGTCTGGAGCAGGGAACAGAGCTCACAGCAAGCCAAGCCCTGCCATAGGCATGGCATTGGAAATGCCGAATCTTTCTGGATCATTCTGGCCATCTATATCTTTCTGAAGAAGTTTTAACAGGCTCAGAAGAAAATAACTCTATTCAGTTTCATGACGGGCGTGTGAATATTCCCCCCAAAATATATACTTTCTTCTGGATAATTTAGGTTTTACAGAAACACTTCTTGGTGCTGGGAAAATTTGTCTTGTTTAAAATTCCTGAGCAAGTCCCATGATAATATATATGTAGGGGTTTTTAAATGGATCTGTGGAAGTCTCTTGCAGAAAAGTGATAAGGATAAGTTCTTCCCCTCGCTTTGAGGAAGAGTAATGCTCTCCTAAAAGTCTGGGCAGCACTAGGAGGACAGACTCTCACTTAATTTTCCTGTGGAAAAAGTAGTCTTCCCTGTTTTATAGCCTGATTTTAACTCAGTGAATATAAAGATGAACATAGGCTTTGATTTGGGCCCTTAAAATCAATTATCCTAGGTATAATATCTGTTAATCTCTATACATATCTTTTGTGATCACCTGGCAGGAGGAGAAGGTGCTGTCTTTTAGGTTTTCACCTGCCTGCAAAAACTACAAGATTGGGCTTTGCTGCCTGAAGGACTGCAAGCATGTACCTTTGAAAGCTGGAAAGACCCAACTGGTTTTCTGAGTGTCTCTGAAAGACTTTAGTTCTGAGGTCCAAAGCAATGCCATAGACAGCACCCCCACAGCCTTTTTTTTTGTGTCAGAAACACTGGTAATACCTCACTCATGATGCAACGGAGACAAAGATGTTTTTTGAATGCTGGTCTCAGTAAAAGTGTAACATTCCCAGAGCAATCACTGCCAAATTAAAAAAGTGCTCTGTGCAGCATCAGGAAAAAAATTATTCGAAGTTTTTTTAGAAAATTTTAGTTTTAAGAATGTAATTACTGAAGTCAAAATAATTTGCTGAAGTGGATAATTCTTGACTAGATTGTGGTTTTACTTGATTCTCTTCTTTTTCCATTCCTATTGTGCAGTCTTCCTGTGATTCCTAATTTGCTTTTCTAGACATTTCATTTTCTTAGAACAAGCAATGAATAAGCAGCAACCCAAATAAATTATTGGTGCCTTTAATATCTGTTGACAGCAAAAAGCCAGCACACGGAGGGTAGGAAGACAGAGTTGTCAAAAGCAGGTACATTTTGGTGTGAAGTAGCGGCTTCCAATTGTTCAAAACCATTTGCAAGTTCTGCTGGTGTCACTGGTTGTGTTTTTTCTGCCATTTGCCATTTGTGTTGGTAAGCATGAAGAGCACGGGTATGGAGGACACCCTGGCAATTGTAGTGAGTCACTGTGACTAAATGCACGTGTCAAAATGCTGCACTGAGCTGTTTGAGCAGCATTAAAGGAACTTGCTTCGTTACTGGAACTATATTGGGAATTCTTGCCAGCTCTGCTCATGCTTAATTTCCCTCTACTGCTCTATAGCACCACCCACTATGAGGGAGATAGAGATGAGATAGTACAAGCTTGCAAAGTATAGTCATCCTTAAAAAGGTGCTTAATGGCACATAAAGACCTAAGACCCAAAGGTGAAAGCAACTCTTACTATGATTGCTATGAACTTATTAAGTTCAAGGCACCTTTAGGCTAAATGTGAATATAACACATTGAATTATCCATCCTATAATAAATTTAGTGTTATATGTGGTCTAAAAATGCCCTTCATTATCCATGAGAATCTCCTGGTTGAAGTCAATGCAAACCCTTCTGTATGCTCTGACATCCAAATTTGGGTTTGTGCTCTCATGTTCAATGCTAAAATCAAAGGGAAGGTAGGAGTATGGCTGTTTCCCATGGCTCAAGAGCAAAGTAAACGCATTAGCTTAATATTAGTTATAAGATGCAGAGATAAGAGAAATGGGTGGGGAGCAGTATTTCTCATCTGAGCCCTAATAGGGACTGTGGGAAAACTTCAGTGAACAAACCCTGAGCCAGGTGAAAGTCGTTACAGCTGAAACCCATTACACAGACCAACTTGGACCAAGTTCATGGAGGTTTTGCAAACCTTTTGATGAACCTAGGCTGACTTTTAACTCTGGCCCTGAGTTAGAGAGTCAGGTGGAAGTGCTCATCTTTGGGCTGAGTTGTGCTGTCCATTTGAACTCAAAAGTTGACATGAAATTTAGGATGTGAAAAACTGACACATTCAGAGAACAGAAGATCGTTGTAGAGCTCCATTAAAACCAGGAGATCACTTTATTCTCTCTGTACCATTGTTTTGTTGAATTTGATGTATTTCACAGCTACATTTAGAAGTGCTCAGCCAATGCACATTTACCTCATTTCTCAGAAATTGTCGTTTACACAGTGTTTTGATCATGTTGAGAGCAGATCTGTGTGAAATACCCTGAGTGTCAATGAAATGAAACCCAGAAGAAATAAATTTGCCAAGTTATATTATAACTTTTTCAGTGCAAGAAGAATATTTCTGCTGATTCAAGGCTAATTGAAACAGCATTGTTCATGGCAATAATATTCCTTTTAAGAACAGTGAAGCTTTTTGGGACATCCTCTGTCCTACTGTGGGGCACAATGAAGGTATGTTCTGTGGTGCTGTGTTTCTCTTCTTTGATGGCATCTATAACAAGGTGCCTCTCCAGATGCACATTTTCTGTGCAGTCCATTTTTTCCTTGCTGATGCTGCTGCACAAATGAAAAGGTAGCAAGCAAGCAACATATATTACCCCTGGAGCTCACATTTCTTTTATTATCTAGGTATGCATTACTGCATGTCTTGTGCCTGTTGAGGTTGACTGCTAAGGAGGTGGTCTTTTGCTTTGCTGTCTGCAAAGAGAAAAGGCAGTTTGTAACAGGTCATCTGGCGGAGCAGAAAAACTTGGACATGCCTGTTTATTTTTATCCAAGGAAATAATACAGAAAAGCACATTGAAAATCAGCTTCAACCACATTGTGTAAAGGTGCTGTTGTGGCTGTATCATTCAGTTTTTATATGGTGATATCAATGGTTTTAAACATGGAGAGGCTTTCTTTAGCTATACGGGACACAAGATGTTGGAGGACACAATGAGAACACCTCAAATACAGTATTTTGTGACATTAAGCAGTGACCAGTGTCGAGAGTTATTTGCAAAGCAGTGATACTGCAAACCACCAGTTAATGCAGTATGTGTCATGTGTTCCAGCAGTGAACTGCTGCCTTTTACTGAAATGTATCATGTAAGATAATACATGGTTAAAACTACATCAAAAAGTAATTAAAAAAAGACAACAGAAATCTTGGATCTGAAATATGTTAAAATGTTCAGTCAGACTCTCAGCTGGTTTTATTAAAGGGAATTTCTGCTGAAACCTGAAGAGTGATGACAGGTGATGCTGGTTATGTGTGTATGTGGCCACTTGCACTCAGAATATTAAATTGGCTCAATGCATTAAAAAAAAAAAAATATTTGCTGATTTTAGAAGACTGTGTACTGTAAATGAAATGCTTCACTTTAGGGTGCTATGTTGTGACTTATGAAAATGTGAAATACCTGTTATGCATTAGGTCTCACTTAGTGGGGGCTATGTTTATCAGGCAATGATTGAAACTGCAAATCAGTGTTCTTCAAGCTGGAATTTCCAGTGGAGAGGCAGATAGCTGCAAAACCATCAGTTTTAAGAATAAAATAAAACGAAACAAGCAGTAATAAAAAAAAGTACTTGACAGGCAAATTTGGTGTTACACGTTCTGCATTTCTTTTCAGTCTTTCAAACTTTCTGAACACTGTAATTTGTTTCTAGTGTTAGCATCACTATCATCAAAGATGTTGGACTCTATTAGCTCAGCTGTCTAAAGGATGTCTTTAAAAAGGAAGAGAGTAGGGAAAAAAACGACACGAAGTTCAGTAACTTGAATTTAAGCATAATCACTTTTCTTAATGCATGTCTCTCATTCGCAGTCAAGGCAAAGACAGCAAGAGAAACCTCAGCCAACTGCTCCTTTGTCCCAAAATAGGCAGAGTTTTTACACTAGTTGTGATTTCACTGAGGTCACTCTTTCCAGGTGGGATTGCTGCATGATATGACTTGTGCCACAGCATGGACTGAGGTTTGGGTTTAACAAAGCCTGTCATTTTATATCGCAGTTCAAAAATTTAGCTCAGTGGATGTTTCCTTCTACCCATCATTTTTCCTAGGGTAGGGATGCAGGGGCACCTCTCTCTAGCTTCAGCTTTAATAGCAGCTTATTCTATCAAGAACAGAGCAGATGACAGGTGTAGAGAGCAATAAACAATCGGTTGGCTGAAAGAGAAGGTGTAGGTACTCCTGGTCAAGGTGCCACACCAAAACAGAGGAGATTGAGTTAAACCCTAGCTTTGGTGTGAACTCCCTACCTCAGCATGCCACTTATTTCTTCTCAGACACTGATATTGGTCCTTCACTTCTGTTTTTGCCTCTTAAGTACAATGATGTGAGCCACCAGTGGTGGGCATAGCTGCTGTGCCTATGTCCTGCTCCTTGTCCAGCAGGACTCAGCTGCAGCCAGGGTTGGAAGATGACCTTTTAGCTCCAGAGTTACTGACTCTCATTACTAGGAATCAACAAATTATTCATCATCAGTCTGTAGTCTCGCTTTGCCTCTTTTCTGTTTGTAGTTATCAACATGTTATAAGCTTTCTCAGATGACTTATTTATTTGAATTGATTTATTGATTAATTCTGTTGCTGAATTAATAAATAGTGCATAGTTTACATATGTATTGAAGGAAAACACAGATTGTCTTCAAAGCTGAATGGACACATGGCATTTTTCTATTTGGTTGGAAGAATATAACTCTTTCAGACATGTTTCTGTGGCCGATACAGAAACTAAAGCATAGAGTATTAAATTTCTATGAATACACTTCACGTTTACTTGAATTTTTCTCTTTTTTTTATGTCATTCCTGGTTATGCAGTCTTGTGTTGGAATATTCAGGGGAAACAAACAGTTGTTACAGTGACCAAAAACTGGCTGAAACATATTCATGAACATTTTAGTGAATATTCCTGGGAGCTGTTTGCAGAGTTTCACCAACTTTGCTCATATCTGCTTTTACTACTTCAAAAAGTGGGGTTTTTTGTGGAACATGGGACACAGAATTTTCAAAATGTTAAGATTCAAACTTTTTTCATAGGTTTTGGAGGGTTTGCCACTCGTTTTGTATATTGACAATTAAGTTCTCGTGAAAACCTCTAGAATGCTGATTGATTGTACTCCCAAAACCAAACATGACAAGAGCAGACTGGAATGGCTCTTTCCCATTACTAATTCTCTACTAGGAGAGCAAAAAGAAGGTGTTTTTAAAATCTTTCCAGTGCTATTAATGTGACTTGATTAACTGTGTGCTAGAAGTGGAAGAATGTTAGATTCACAGATGAACTTTCAGGTGGATGAAAATCACTGGTGTGGACTCTGTTTTCACTTCTTTATATGAAGTTTGGTGAATCTGAGGCATCTGCGGGCAGAATCTTGGAGGTCCTGCATCTACTGCTTCCCAGGGACTGTGGAAGGTGCGGTGCAGTTTAAGTGGGAGATAGATTCTGCTTTGACTGAGCCAGGAATGATGGAAATGGTCTGTAGGTAAATCTATCCCTGGTGGAAGAATAATGGCACTTACAGTGGATATATGCCAAGATGAAGAGTTTGCTGTAGGCAAATGTATGGGATGACCCTGGATTTAGTTAAGTAGGGAGAGCCATGGAGATTTTTTGGGTTCATTACTTTAGCAGGATGGAGAGTGGAAGATTGTGGTGGGTACATTGAGGTGATTGCACTAGGCAATGGGGAATATCAACCAAAAGTGGCTGATATTTTGCTGGCTTGCTTTTGGATACAAAGTCAGACTATTACATATTTTCAGAAACTTGTGTTTCCAGAAAACAACAAGAAAGCAACAAATTTTATCCCCAATTTAAGAAGCCTCATATTCTAGAGGTGATTATGCTCTACAAGGCTTTAGCAACTCTGCCGCTGTTATACTTGAAGAACTTTTTTCTGATGTGCTTGGAAACTTTCCCTCCAGTTTCCTTACTGTATACTATCACCTTTCATTTTCAGTGGAAGATAGAAGTTGTATTTTTAAACACAGAAACTCTGCTCACCAGATACTGAACTTCTGGAGGAAGAGGCTCCGATGAAAGGTCCATTTTTCTGTCAGCTGCAGAGTGTATGGCAGCATTTGAGGCCCAGACTCCAGTTCTGTCTGCCTGACTTAGATTAGGGATATTTTCACAATAACCTCTCAAAACAAATATGCCATCTGGAGAACCTTTGCCAAAAATCTTAATGGCACTTGAGGCTTGGACTATTTAGTGGCATCAAGTGAAACAAAAGCTCCTCCTTGACAATAGTGGGAGTCGTTCCCATTGTGAGTGAAAATGAAATCAATTTCAAACATGAAAATACACCAGCTGGGTCAAGTAATGCTTATGAAAAATTCTCGGGTGTTACTTTGATATGCTTGGTGAAGGAACTTTAATTTAATAGGACTCAGTTGAAAAGAACAAATCAAGGAACAGTGGAAAAGCTGGATGCACAACATAAATACCTGCAGTTCAAACCAAACAACACTGTTGTTGCTTTAATCATGATATGTAGGGCTTTCAAACAATGTCCAGCAGTGTCCCTTGCCAGCCAGCGCAGGTAGCATGCTCACAGATGACTAATGCCTAGAATGTGTCTGGGTACATAAATTACTGTTTACTAATCTTGTGCTCTCTTAGTCATCCTCAGAAGACTCTTTAAAGTGGGTATGCTAACACTGGGCATTTTTTTTATAATAAGTAAATGTTCTGTTTGTGATACAAGATGCTGGATGTGGAATTCAACTTCACTGTAGCTGTGGTTCACTTCAATAACCTTGACCTGATCTCAAGGGGTTTGAAAGACTAATCCATTTGTTCCTATTCCAGACATACACAGATTAGGCTTCTGTTGAAACAACTTATACTTTTGAAAACATCAACAAAACTGCAGTTGGCTTTGCATGTGTCTTAAATTTCGAGCCTGACAAACGGTAGTGGCCTTTATGCCCTTCCTTTGCTGTCTTCTCCCGAAGGATAACTGTTCTGATCAGCCAGGTTGCACTCTCTTCAACCAGTAAATTCAGTAGCTGGAGGTTTCAGGCATGGTTTTTTCCTGATCTCTGATTCAGTTTCACTGTAGAGTTTTGTCATGAGGTGACCTGAGTAGCTGCTTTATGTGTGGGCTTCAAGTGCAGTTTATCTTGGTTCAACATTTGCTTTCTTTTGCAGGTTTTCAAACAAGTCTCTCTCAAAAAATAAAGCCTGCTGTCTTTGAAGTAGTTCCTTCTCATTTTGCTTTTCAGATGTCAGGTGATAACATGAATGTCTCACAGCCAGGTCATGCACTGGTGCAAGTAGAGCTATGATGATGTGTGTTAATCGGGGTCTTGGATATGTCACACAGCTCTATGTAGATATACCTGCTGTTGCCCCACTTACGTGTTTGTGTGTATCTGTGCCCAGCTCTGGGAGCCTATACGTAGCCAATGGGTTCTGATTAAGGGGTTGTTAATTTTCATGTTTGTGGATGTGCCTCCTGTGCTGCTGAGCGGAAAGTAATGGTTTGTTCAGGAGCTGTGCACAGCCTGCATGTGTGGGTGTCCATCTGAATATGTCTTTTACTAGCCATGAAGGTCAGAGTCTTGGTAGGGCAGTATTTGAACTTCCCTTAGACTTGGAAGGCTCAAAATACTGATGCCCCAAGAAACTGGATCTGAATGGTGCAGTCTGGTTACTGTCTATACAGGAGAAATGATACAGCTGTCAATACCCTGCATCCACCAATGTATACACATGCACATTCATTTATAGAGCCCTTATGTATGCCCTATAGTACCTATGTGCCTCTGTAGTACCTATAGAACCCTTATAGATTTATAGAATCACTAGACTGGAAAGGACTCACTGGATTATTGAGTCCAACCATTCCTATCAAACACTAAACCATGCCCCTCAGCACCTCATACACCTGTTCTATAAACACCTCCAGGGAAAGGTGAATCAACCACCTCCCTGGGCAGCCTGTTCCAGTGCCCAATGACCCTTTCCATGAAAAACTTTTTTGTGATGTCAAGCCTGAACCTCCCCTGGTGGAGCTTGAGGCCATTCCCTCTCATCCTGTCCCCTGTCACTTGGGAGAAGAGGCCAGCTCCCTCCTCTCCACAGCCTCCTTTCAGGTAGTTGTAGAGAACAATGAGGTCTCCCCTCAGCCTCCTCCAGGTTAAACACCCCAGATCTCTCAGCTGTTCCTCATAAGGCCTGTTCTCCAGCCCCTTCCCCAGCTTAGTTGCTCTTCTCTGGACTTGCTCCAGAGCCTCAACATCCTTCTTGTGGTGAGGGGCCGAGAACTGAACACAGGATTCAAGGAGTGGTCTCACCAGTGCCGAATACAGAGGGAGAATAACCTCCCTGGACTTACTGGTCATGCCATTTCTGATACAAACCAAGATGCCATTGGCCTTCTTGGCCACCTGGGCACACTGCTGGCTCATGTTCAGTCTCTGTCAACCAACACCTCCAGGTCTTTCTCCTCCAGGCAGCTCTCCATCCAGACTTCTCATAGTCTGTAGCACTGTATAGGGTTGTTGTGCCCCAAGTGCAGGACCCGGCATTTGGCCTTGTTAAACCTCGTGTCATTGGACTCAGCCCAGCGGTCCAGCCTGTTCAGATCCCTTTGCAGAACCTCCCTACCCTCCATTAGATATGTATACCTGTTACATGCTCATGTGTACATTTGACTAATGCTAATCATACATTGTTGGAAGAAAATGGATGTTATAAAGCAAAATTCCCAAGTTTTTACTCATGTGCATACATAACTTTTAGGAATAAATTTCCTTGGGGAGGTTTATGAGAGTTAACAGCTGAGTGGCTGTGCAGTACCCTCCTACTCCATTTCCCCTTTCCCACTCAGAAATTCCTCTGCTGCTGCATGGTTTTGCATGCGTATACACAAGTAAAACCTTGCTTAAGGTGCTTTTGGCCAGTGATGTACTCCACCGAAGTCATTGACCAGGTTGATTGTTGCTTCATGAATCCAGAAAATGCAGCTTGGCACATCCTTCTCCCTGTATATTATCATCAGACAGTTTTCTGTGCACTGCCCTTTTATAATTAAAAAAATGGACAGTTTCCTTGTGCCCATTAATATGATGCTGCATAAATCTGTCTTGTGGTCCCCAGCTTGTCCAGCTCTACCTTGCAAACAGCTTTGGCTTTGTTTGAGACTTGGTTGTTGCATGTAGCAAAGTTACTATCCTACATGTGTAGTGAAGACTGCTGTTTTTTTCTTCCATAAGCTAAAAAGAGAGCTTTCAGGAGGGCTCCTCTTCAGTGTGCCTGAGACCTTACAGGCAAGGATGCCTTATCCATTCAACAGATCTGACAGATCATTGGAAAGAGATTCTATCCCCAAACTGGAGGATTTTGGTGAGCTTGTGTGGACTGTTGGCCAATCCCCTATTGAAAAGGGTGATTGTGATAATTGCCTGCATCTTAACTGCTGGCAAAAGCATTTTCTGCTGTGTTTCTGCTGTTGTACTACTGGTGGAAATATGTCTTGCTAGGGCAAGCTAGTCCACGGTCACTATGGGCTTGACCTATGTCCATGCCCTGCCCAGGCTGGCATGTCTTAAGCCTGTGAGGAGGGGGACTTCTCCACAGAGCTGGAGATACAATGGCATCAGGAAAACCCCCAGAAGGATAATTACTTACTGCATATTTACAACCCACACGGCAATTGCTTGCTGGGCAGACTGCCTATGCGGGCTGCATAATTAATACAGGCGGCCGCCCAGCACCTTCCCCCACTGTCCAGTGATCTCCTAAGGCATTAAAACTATATGTCTTGACCTAAGACTATAGTGGTGCATACTGCCCCTATCCTTCGTTTGTTACACTGACAAAGAGAAAGGCTTTCTGTATTGTCTGCCAGACTGACCTTTAGACTGTTTACTTTTCAATCAGCTTTAAGAAGACGAGCTTGAACCCCTCAACGTGAGCAAGTTCAGTGTGGGAGCGGTCTCGCCCAAACATTTGCCAGGATAATGCTGAAGTGACAAATAAACATGAGTTGTTTTTACAGGTGTAAAATCAACAGATCAAATGCTGACCCCAGCCGTGGTCGTGAAGCTGGCCTGCGTTGTGTTTGAAGAATACCACTGCATCATTTACACTTGCAAACCCTTTGTAATCTTAATCTCTTTGTTGCTTTTATGTTCTACTGGCCCCCCAAGGTTAAAGAAAGAGATTTAGACCTTAAACACAAATCCAGCCTTCAAGCTCTGGAATTATCTTTGCCTTTAAATGCAACTGATCAATGCCCATTTCTTTTGAAAATAAAACCCTTTTGAACCTTGAAAGCCTTCCACTGTTGAGCTATGTCTAAGTGCCACATGGGGAAATGGGCAGAAAAAAGCCCATTTTTCCCTTAGTGCTTGCATTAGAGGTCCTGAAGTTCAGTCCAACGCAATCAATTTAATTGGCGCTAGCTCTAGTGACAAATTATACTGGTTTACACTCAAGTGTAGCACAGATTCCTCAAATGCTGGGAAAGAAGGGAGATACACTTCTTGGTCTCTACTTAAAGAGGGCAACAGTATTGGAAAAGGAGCACATTTAATTTATCACTGTCAGAGCAGGTGCAAAGTTTAATTCTAACTAAAAGCATTAAACAATTAACCCAGACAGTCAGGCCCTTCTGAAAATGCTCAGTTGCAGGGAACACATGGACCAGATTACCAATAGAAAAAGTTGCGTCTCCTCTTTTATTAAAATGAATATATTCTACCACTTAAAAAAAAAGGTAGAATGGAAAGAGAAAGGACAAGAACTTTATAGGCCTATGATAAGTACTGAATAAAATCTATGATAGGAAACTGCACCAGAGTGGCAGCAAATAGATATCTTTTAACTAACTCATTGATCTTTGATAGTCTATGAGTTAGGAAATCTATACTTTATAACCTGCTGATACCAGCTCTCTGCAACACACTTACATGTGCTTTTCGAAGTGCCTGACCATTATTTTCTTCTGCAAGATAATGCACCCCTTAGGCTGGATTTTATCCCTTTGATACATTGAAGAAATGCAGGGAATCTTTGCAAATCAGGGATGGCTTGCCCAGAAGCATTTGCCACCTGAAATTTTGATTTCAAACAGGAGATTCCCCCCAATAAGGATCCCATTGAAGAAAGCTGGTAAATCCATCCTTTATTCCATCCTTCATTAGCAAAGTGAGGTCCCATAACTATATAGGAGGCATTGTTTCTTGCTTGTATTTGAATAAGTTACATGATTTGACAGGCAAAAGTGACATGTTGGATGTCAGACAGAGTGTGGTACAGGTGAGACAGAATCTGGGGCAAAAAAGCACATTCTGGAGGACTGTTATAGAGTAGCTCTCTTGTGCAGCCAACCCAGATTAGAGTTTTGACTCTGGATTATGCATTTACAATAAAATTCATATTTCTGTGATTTTAAAAGCAGGAACCCTCCAAGAATGATCAGGTCTCTTGTCCAAAAGAAGCTTTTGTGTATTGTGAGAAAACAGAATCTGCTGTAAAGTTAGTGATGGAAGAGCCTGAATCTGTCTATGGCATCTCTAGGGATCCTCACAGTCTTCTAGAAGTTCGTAAAAATTTCTGTAATTTCTGGTGTGTTTTGTGTTAGTCTAAACTTGAATAGCTGAGGCAGTTTAGAAGTCTGTCCTTTCTTCCCAGGCCTTTATAAAATATGTGTTTGTGGAGGATAAATCGTTTCATTATATTCCATTATTTTGTGGATAATGTGCTGGTGATATCAAAACAATGAGAATAATAATATTGTTCCCACTCCAGTGCCATCAGCAGATTCCCTCCTTCCCCCTGTCATTTCAGCATCGTTACCATGTCTCATTGCTTAGAACTCAGGTAGCCAATTTTGAAGTAATTCATCTTTACAAGAAATACCAAATGCCCATGTCAGGTGTTCAGGCTGCATTTTTGCATTCATGCGGGCTGAAGGGTTTGGTTTCCCATTATTCTATGCAACTAAAGCTGATGTACTCTCAAGTCAAATGTATTAGTAATGTGATTTTTTTTTCCCTTATGTTTTGAGAACTGCCAAACATACTATTAAGGCAAAGGCTTATTTTCAGACATGTGAGAACAGCGTAGCCAGCTTGAAATTAGGTGGAGTCTTCACTTACATATCTGTAAATGGAAATTTAACTCTGCAGTTTACAGAGAGCTTATCCCCAGAATGCTGAGGCAGCACAGAAATGAGATGCACATGATTTTGGTGGACATTGCAGCTCCTGCTGCATGTCTGCATCCCTCCCTTGGCAGTTTGGGAATGGCACGTTCAGCCAAAGCTGTTTGGAGAATCCCAGAGGTCCCTTCTTGAAAAGCAGTAAGAGCAGATGAAAATCATTCAATTTTCATGTCTTTCTCTGCAGCCAGTGTCTGTAATGCCTGGTAAAGGGATGTTGAGTTCTCTCAGGAAGGAAATACCTGTGCCCTGTTAGAGGAAGCTGTGCACCTCTATAACATCTTCTGTTCTGAGACAGAAACCTATGGGAAAGGACAGTAGATGCCAGAGAATATTTTCTCTGAGGAAAAGCCTAGGTCAGGAAATTCCACTCCAAGGTCTGAAATATGTCAGCAGTCACACTGGTCTTTTTCTGAGTGTTGAGGAGTCCTCATGAAATGTGCTGTTTTTATTTATTTTTTAATGTGTTTTCTTGGAGAAAGTGGCTGGAAATATCACAGAACAGATTTGCTTGGGAATATATCCAACTATTTCTGGTTTCAGTTCATTTCTGGGTTGGAAGTATGACCAGACCAGCAGCCACCTGAGCAGTGCACCTTCAGACAGGAGGTTTTTGGGAAGGAGATCTTCCTGACCTTCAAACTTGGGCTACACAGTTCACTCATGAGATTTCACAATGTGAAACTCAAAGCCCTACAATGTCCATGCAGGTCTTTCTCATGCCACTGTTTGGATTTTTGTGAGGTGGTGGGTGGGACAGGGACTATTCTGGGCATGGGTGCATCCTACATTGGTAGCTGCTGAGTGTACAGTGATGGTTTGGGGCTCCAGGGAGAAGGAAGCAGAAGGAAACACAAGGGTGCGTGGGAAACTTTGCTGAGATTATTTTCATATCTCTTCCTTTCTTTCTTCCAAAGATTTTAAAATTGTTTTTATCCCTTAAAGTGTAAACCATTTATTACGAATACCAACATGAATTTCCTTGCAGCAGGATAAACACTCAGCTGTTCTACTTACTGGAGTGCTGTAACATAAACAAAAACAAACCCAATGATTTTTGCAGTGATTTTCTCCTCTGGTAGGGAGTAGTATTTCTGTGTTGTAATCAAGCCAGCGTTTATGCCTGCATCTGAACAATGCAATGTCTGAATGACAGGGTTCCGCATGCACTTTTACATAGTGGACAGATAAGGTGCTGGGAGGCAAAGGAAGGAATGCAAATGATCTGCTTGATAATGGCATGAGCTACTCTTTGTTTATTGGGATTGTACAAATGTGGGATAAGACAAAAATCCTTGGCTGTGTCCTTATGCAAACCATGAGACTTTTGGTTTTGCCTGCTTCAGTCTCACCAAGGTGCACGTTGAACTAGAGTGAGTCTGACAGTGCTTTCCCCAGAAAGTTGACAAAAGTGCATGAGTTATTTTATATCAGTTTTGTATGTTGGCCTTTCTAGGGCTTCTGTTCAAGATTTTCCCTGTAGTCAATAAGACTGCTCTCCAGCTCCCTTCATGGTCCTACTGGAACATGTGTGATGTGGTCCATAGAATGCATGCTGTACAGTAGATTTAGTGTACTTGCTATACTCAGTGAAACAGGACCTTGATTTGTTCTGACCACACCACTGTAAACTTTGTTAAGTGCTATATCAGTCAAATATAAATGTCTAAAACTTTTGACAGTTTCAGACATAACATTTAAACGGCCCCCTGGGAGCATGGAGACCTGGAGTGTGGCAAAGAGGTGTGGGGCAGTGTGAGAGGCAGTTTGTGTGGGCAGGGTGAGAAGACAGGGCGCAGAGAGGACCCAATGACCAGATAGAAGACAGCAAAGACCATAGTGGCTACCCAGTAGAAGATTAAATCTGCTCTGAGTGCTGCAGCAGGCAGGAGGGATACTGCTACTCAGATGGAGCCACAGTTGGTGCATGCAGCTACCTAGACCCTGAGATGCAGGCAGTGCCCCCCTTCCAAACCAGCTCATGCCTCTGTTACTGGCTCCACTTCTGAAAGCTGTGCTCAATTGGGGGAACTTCTTCGTATGCTGGAGGAGTTAAGGGAGGAGATAAAGAGACTGAGGACTATCAGGGAATGTGAGAGGGAAATAAACCAGTGGAGCAGTGCCCTCTCGCTAACTCAGCAGCCTGCTGGTCCTGGTATGCCCAATCACCATCGACCTGCAAACTGCAAGGTTGGGGTTATAAGAGATGGGGAATGGCAGCCAGTTCCTTCAAGACGAAGGAAGCCTGGTCCCCTCAAGCAGTCAGCAAAACCTGAGATCCCCCTGGTGAACAAGTACCAGGTGCTGCAGGTGGAATCTAATCCTGAGGATGATGGTTACCATAGCCTAGAATCTTTCCCTAGGCCACACCATCCTCAGAAAAAAATAACAACATTCTCCATTAAGAAGAAGAGGAGGGTGATTGTTGTAGGGGACTCCCTCCTCAAAGGAACAGAGGGACCCATTTGCCGACCTGACCCACTCCACAGAGAGGTCTGCTGCTTACTAGGGGTATCAGTGAAGGAGGTAGCTAGAAAACTTCCTCCCCTGGTCCCTGAGACAGACTACTATCCTCTGATAGTAGTTCAAACTGGTAATGATGACTTAGTAAAAAGAAAGACTAAAGACATCAAGAAAGACTTCAGGGCCAATGGGAAAACGATGGAGGGCTCTGGGACACAGGTAATGTTCTGCTCCAACACAAGGCTAAATAGAGTAGACGCAGAAGTTACAAAGAAGGACTCAATTAATGCCTGGCTTCAAGCCTGGACTGAGGAAAGGGGCTTTGGCTTCTTTGATCATGGGGTGGCTCATGCACCCCCTGACGTTGTTGCTAAGGTTGGGACACATGGGTCTCCTAGTGGGGCTAAGGCCCTTGCTAATAACTTAGCTAAGCTCATAAATCGAGCTTTAAACTAGATGTGGAAGGGGAGGGGATTGAGACCAGGCTAGGCAAGAGCAAGCCTGGATGTGGGGCACTAGAGATTAGGAGAGGGTGTGCTGGTGAGGACCACCAGCACATCATCACACAGAAAATGGGGGAGAGTGCACCTTGGAGCAGTAAAGGAGATGTAGGCACTCTGGTGCAAGCTACTCCAGTTACCAGGCAATTGGGAACAAACAGTGTTCCCTCTAACATTCTAGCATTGGAATAGGCTGCCCAGGGAGGGGGTTGATTCACCTTCCCTGGAGGTGTTTAAGGGGCTGGTGGACGAGGTGCTGAGGGACATGGGTTAGTGATTGATGGGAATGGTTGGACTTGATGATCCAGTGGGTCTCTTCCAACCTGGTTGTTCTATGATTCTAAGAGGGCTGAAGGCTCAGCAGCTCAGCTGAAGTGCATTTACACCAATGCATGCAACATGGGGAATAAGAAGGAAGAGCTGGAAGCTATTGTAGAGCAAGGAGGCTATGATGTTGTTGCCATCACGGAAACGTGATGGGATGAGTCATATAACTGGAGTACAGGTATGGTGGGGTACAAACTCTTCAGGCAGGATAGGAAGGGTAGGAGAGGAGGCAGGGTAGCCCTCTTTGTAAGGGAGGACTTGGACACAAATGAGATGGACTGTGGTGATGAGGAGATTGAGTGCCTGTGGGTTAAAATCAGAGGAGCCCATAAGAAGGTAGATTTTGTGATGGGAGTCTGTTACAGGCCACCCAGCCAAGGAGAAGCAGCTGATAATAAATATGTTTCTATAAACAGGTGGGGTTAATCTCTAGATCAATGCCACTTGTTCTTGTGGGAGACTTCAATCTCCCTGATATCTGCTGGAAGTACAATAGAGCAGAAAGGAAGCAGTCTAGGAGGTTCCTGGAGTGTATGGAAGACAACTTCCTTGCACAGCTGTTTAATGAACCAACGAGGGAAGGTGCCCTCCTGGACCAGCTGTTTGTGAACAGAGAAGGCCTTGTGGGGAATGTGGCAGTAAGAGGACGCCTAGGACTAAGCGATCACAAGATGATAGGGTTTTCTGTTCTAGGTGAAGTGAAGAGGGTGTTTAGCAAGACAGTAGAATTAAATTTCCAGAGGGCAGACTTCGAACTCTTCAGAAGGCTGGTTGGTAAAGTCTCATGGGAGACAGTACTTAAGGGCAAGGGAGCCCATGAGGGCTGGGAGCTCTTCAAAAAGGAGATCCTAGCAGCTCAGGAGAAAGCCATCCTTGCGTTCCGGAAAAAAACCTGGCAGGGGAAAAGACCAGCTTGGTTGAACAGAGAGCTCTTGAGTGACATCAAGAAGAGGAATGTTTATAGGCTCTGGAAGAGGGGACAGGCCTCTTGGGTGGACTACAGGAGGGAAGTGAGATTGTGTAGAGAAAAATTCAGAGGGGCTAAGGCTCAACTAGAAATCAGATTGGCAAAGTCTGTGAAAGCTAACAGAAAATCTTTCTATAAATATATAAATAATAATAGGAGGACTAGGGAGACCATACAGTCCCTATTGGACTCAGAAGGAACAACAGTGACAGGGGATGAGGAAAAGGCTGAGATACTTAATACCTTTTTTGCCTCAGTCTTTAATTGTAAAGAAAGTTGTTCCCTCTGTGTACAAACCCCAGAACTAGAGGAGCAATACGAGGCTCCCATGGTCCAGGGGGAGGTGGTCAGAGCCTTGCTAGCCTGATTAGACACCCAGAAGTCTATGGGGCCAGATGGGATTCACCCTAGGGTATTGAGGGAGCTGGCGGATGTGCTGGCCAAACCCTTTTCCATCATCTTCCAACAGTCCTGGAAGACTGGGGAGGTTCCACTGGACTGGACACTGGCTGATATTGTGCCCATCTACAAGAAGGGTCGCAGGGAGGATCCGAGGAACTACAGGCCTGTCAGTCTGACCTCAGTGCCAGGGAAAGTCATGGCACAGGTGATCTTGAGTGCTATCATGAAGCACATGCAAGAGACCGGGTGATCAGAACCAGTCAACACAGGTTTGCAAAAGGCAAGTCCTGCCAAACTAACCTAATTACCTTCTATGACAAAGTGACTCGGCTGCTGGACAAGGGAAAGGCTGTGGATATGGTCTTCCTGGACTTCAGCGAAGCCTTTGACACAGTTTCTCACAGCATTCTGCTTCAGAAACTGGCCTGGACAGGCGCACACTCTCCTGGGTGGAAAACCGGTTAGATGGTCAGTCCCAGAGAGTGGTAGTAAATGGTGTTAAATCCACCTGGAGGTCAGTGACAAGTGGTGTTCCCCAGGGCTCAGTGCTGGGTCCAGTCCTGTTCAATGTCTTCATCAATGACCTGGATGAAAGCATTGAGTGTACCCTTAGCAAGTTTGCAGATGACACTAAGCTGGGTGGAAGTGTTGATCTGCTGGAGGTTAGGGAGGCTCTGCAAAGGGATCTGAACAGGCTGGACTACTGGGCTGAGTCCAATGGCATGAGGTTTAACAAGGTCAAATGCCAGGTCCTGCACTTCGGGTATAACAACCCTATGCAGTGCTACAGACTATGAGAAGTCTGGCTAGAAAGCTACCAGGAGGAGAAGGACCTGGAGGTGTTGGTTGACAGCCAACTGAACATGAGCCAGCAGTGTGCCCAGGTGGCCAAGAAGACCAATGGCATCTTGGCTTGTATCAGAAATGGCATGACCAGTAAGTTCAGGGAGGTTATTCTCCCTCTGTATTCGGCACTGGTGAGACCACTCCTTGAATCCTGTGTTCAGTTCTGGGCTCCTCACCACAAGAAGGATGTTGAGGCTCTGGAGCAAGTCCAGAGAAGAGCAACTAAGCTGGGGAAGGGGCTGGAGAACAGGCCTTATGAGGAACAGCTGAGAGATCTGGGGTGTTTAACCTGGAGGAGGCTGAGGGGAGACCTCATTGTTCTCTACAACTACCTGAAAGGAGGCTGTGGAGAGGAGGGAGCTGGCCTCTTCTCCCAAGTGACAGGGGACAGGATGAGAGGGAATGGCCTCAAGCTCCACCAGGGGAGATTTAGGCTAGACATTAAGAGGAAGTTTTTCACGGAAAGGGTCATTGGGCACTGGAACAGGCTGCCCAGGGAGGTGGTTGATTCACCTTCCCTGGAGGTGTTTAAGGCATGGGTGGACAAGGTCCCGAGGGGCATGGTATAGTGTTTGATAGAAATGGTTGGACTTGATGACCTGCTGGGTCTCTTCCAACCTAGTGATTCTATGATTCTATGATATAAATAGTAGCCAGATAATGTGGCCCAATAGGAAAGTAATACTACAGAATCACCACCACTAGATTGGAAAAGACCCACAGGATCATTGAGTACAATGATTCCTACCAATCATTAAACCATGCCCCTCAGCACCTCATCCACTGGTCTCTTAAACACCTCCAGGGAAAGTGACTCAATCACCTCCCTGCGTAGCCTGTTCAAGGGCCAAATGACCCTTTCCATGAAAAAATACAACAATAGTAAAAATATTTTCACTCTCTATAAGTTACGATGTTATGTAAAAATGAAGTTTCATAAATTGGAGAAAACCTCACCTTAAATTGTGTCAAAATGAAAGATTTTAACCATATCCCAATCAAATAATTTGATGAGGTCATGTCCAAACACAATTTTGGTTTTTCTTCTATCACAGCTTTTCAAGATCAGTTTCAATTGGAAATTTTGAATTTCTGAAGTAGCAGGAATATTTTACTGCCATCAGTCAGACAGCATGGCATGTCCTCTTCTGTCTCTTCATAGCTGTCTGGTCTCTTCTGTTAGTGTGTGATACCATTGTCCTTGGCAGCAGCAAGAGGTGATGAATTCTGCAGGCTTAATTACACCTTGTCTTTTACTGTACATAGCCTTTTATATCAGTGATGGATTATGGGTCTGGTTGAGGAACAATTTTGCATCCTCAGTTGGGGCCAGTGTCCCTTGATCTTTCACGTGCTGGGAAAAGCTGAGCCTGTGCCTGGGCTGAGAACTGGTTTTGAGGCATTTTTGAAGGTCCATGTGTGCTGGAGACATGGAAAATCCATGTGAAAACCAGTTGCTGGTGTTTCTACCTTGCTTTTTTTGATTTTGCTTGTCTGAGGCCTGGTCTGCATCTAGCTGGGGTTAACAAGAGGGTTTTCATTGCATGTAGTGCCTTTTGCATCACCATGAAGGTGATACAAAGTTTAGAAATGTTCACCTTTGCTTTCTGCAAAGAGAACTTGCCTACACACTTCACTGGGGCAATGGTTGAGAGGCATGGGCATCAGCAATGAGGGAGAAAGGATGGATACAATTATGCAGCTAAATTTAAAGCTGCGGCAGGAATGGGAACTTTTCTATGAAATGCAGGTAACATGGAACTCCACCTCTGTCTGTTTCCTCAGAATAGATGGTTTTATCTTAACAAAGCAAATTCTGCATCTTGAGGAATAAAGTTGTGTCCCAAAACCACGGTCCTGTTTGGGATGGTAAAAACAGCAGGGGAAAGTCTGAGAAGTTTTCCATAATATAAAATAATAATAATCAAAAATCTTCCCAAATCTCTGAAGGGAGCAGCAGAGGGTGAACCAGTCAGTTGAAATGCATGATGCTTTCCCATGAAGTTTAACCAGTTCAGTCCATGAGTTGAGACAATATTTAAGCAGATCCTAAACTTGAGTGGCATTTGAATTCATAGGCAAAGTAAAGCAGTTGCTTCAGGATTTCCTTTAACAAATGAATGTTATCAGGAGTTGGGTTGTCCACAACTTACTGACAAGGCATCAGGTCCTGCTCTGCCCTAGGAGAGCAAAACAAGTTTCCTTATGGCATCCTGGTACAAGCATCCCCTAGATTTACCTTCCTTGGAAAATGCTTCACAGAGAGCCAGGAGAGCAAAATTCATCCCTGATGCAAGCTTGCAGTCCAAGAAAATTATACTCCCCAATGCCAAACCTGGATTTGTCCTTGGCCTTTTGTTTAAAGTCTCTGTTTGGATTCTCTGAAGAACCAGGAGTGAAAAGGAAAAGCTTCTCATAATGGCAAGTACACTAATTCTGGTGAAGTGTGGAAGGGTTTTTGTTGATACGCTCTTTAAAAGCATGATCTGTTTTCTGCTTCTAGTTAAAGAGGGTAGTGGCAGTCTTTAGTGGCTGTGTCAATGTAGCCCATGTTATTATGTACAGATGTGCCAGCTGCAAGTAGGCATTATCTCTTTGATAGTGCTAAGCACTTTACAGTGGGTCAGAGAAGTGCAGC
This sequence comes from Coccyzus lansbergi, assembly GCA_033558105.1. NCBI lineage: Eukaryota > Metazoa > Chordata > Aves > Cuculiformes > Coccyzidae > Coccyzus > Coccyzus lansbergi. The sequence goes on from JAUMJK010000225.1 coordinate 660,426, forward strand.
TCTCAACCAATAGATCTAATTGCAATCCTTTTATGTTCTCTATGATTGCAGGTTTCTCCAGCACTATAAACAAATAGTAATCAACTAAACCTGTTACCTCTGAGCAGCGATGTCACGATATGAAATATTAACTGTTCCAAATACAGTAATGATGGTTTAAAACCGTATTTATTCTTGAAGGTAAAAAATAAGGAAAAATCAGGAGCACTAGCACTGGCAGTATGAAGAGCCCTCTGGCTCTCTTTCATCTAATGAAAAATTGTGTCGGTATACGACATGTTTTATGTGGTCAAATACAGTGTAAATATTGTGTACATCTTTTGCTATAGCAACAACATATTAACAGTTCCACAAATAATCTCTGCTTCTGAATCTACATTTTTATGACACTGGTATGCTAATACAAGACAAACTTGTATTTTGCTGTGCATCTAGTCCACCCCAAATTAATCCATTTGTATTCCTGTTATCCAGCCAACCCTTTTCTTAACTCAAGAAACATTAAATGCTGGTCCTGAACATGTTGAGATGGACTTGAGCTGAAAGCAGAGAAGTGTGTGTTTTGACCTATCAATTTGCTGTCTCAGGAAAATTTTGGTGTAAGCTCCTCATGGGCGTTTGGCTTGCTGGAGTTTTGGAGAGAGTGGAGGGAGGACTTCTTTGAGAAGCAGCATTTCTAATTGCTTGAACTGAGATGGTTCTACTCTGTATTGCCATGTTTGCAGCAAGTTGGCTAATTTGTGGGGTTTTCCAAGTCTGATTGGGAAATGGGTCCCAGGGGCCTGATTCTGCCTACAATTTGGAGCGCTCATCACTTGCAAAGACTGATCCTGGCATCTAGGCTGGCTCATGGCATTTCCCCACTGACCCAACTCTAAAGGGCACCAGAGTTTGTTTGATGTAGATGGTTGAGTTGGAGGGCCAGTGCATCATCATGGTGTAACTTACTGGTGTAGGGAGGCAATGGTACTTATATGCGAGATGTCCAAGAGTTAGACATTAGCTACTCAGATACTGAAAAAGCCCCTGGAAAGAGCCTGAGTATCTTGAAGCATCAAAATGGGACTTTCCACCTAAATTGATCATGAAGGAGAGTTTATGAGATTTTTCATGGTTCAGGATTTAATCAAATCTGATCGATGCAGCTCTAATGCAAGGTGAACTTGTTGATCGCTTTCACTGGAGGGTAAAAAATATGAAGGAAAAGTCAGGGCAGCATATGCAGCCTGAGTTTCTGCTTGCTCTCATGCTGATGCAAGGCAAAGTAATTAGCTTGAGTGCTGGGGATGCTCATTGTTACTCATTCAGATGCACAAATAACTCAACCAACTCCTTCCCACCCCCACCTGCATCTGTATGGCTGACAACATGCCCCCCTCTTGTCTTAGGGGTATTCTGGGCTGACCCCCTGGCACCTGATCAAAGGGTGTCAGTGTTAGTCTAGGCTTTGCACTTTCTCCATGCTCCTAGCTCCCGCTTACCCAGGGAATGAGAGATGGAGATTGGGAATTAAAATATCTTTAAAAAGAAAATAAGCTTTTGTATCAGCCAGCTGGCGAAAGGATAAAGGACTGTGCTCACAAGATGCAATCAAAATTCAACAGTGTTTTATTAAACATGTAATATTATCAAACTAAACAAAAGAGCCCTCAATGGCTGGTAATACAATGTGATACAATTTTTTTTTTTGGTAGTGTCATTCATACAAAAGTATCATTGAACATTTGGCTTCCAGTTACGAGCTGCACATATAAATGCCAGTACATGTTGTGGACTTGACCTGCAATGTGTTCTGCAGGTAGATCGCAGATCATTCTGTTTCTTTTCTAGATAACTCCTGCTAATGCACAAAGAAAATAAGTGGCTTACAGAATTAACCAGCCAAATGGACTGAGTTTAACTGTTTGTTAAAGACCTTGATCTGTAAACAGTTTATTAAGTTTATTCCTCTGAGATAGCTCTGTTTGTAGACTTCTGCCCCGATGCATCACTATGAAAGGCCTCCAAATTGACTTCTGATATTGCTCATTCTGTTGATTTTTATATTTTGCTCTTGTTTTTTTTTTTTTTTTCTTAGCACCTAGTGACACCAAGTAAATCGATAAAATCCTACGAACAATACTGAATCAGTGCTTTTATGTTGCATTTTGCATGAGTGAAAAGACACAGACCCAAAGCAAAGTCTTGGAGCTTGGGTCATGTCTGGACTTTGTGGCTGCAGAACTGCTTGTTTCTGACAGGGTTTGGAGAATTCTGTGATATCAGAGAGCACAGTGTGATCAAATGAGGATGCCAGAGCCAGGCTCTTGGTCCTAGTGAGATGGTCACTCATGCTGTGAGGATGTGGCAACATGATCTGGTAGACTGGAACAGCTGTTCACTGCACTTAATCCCACCTTGAGTTAGATAAAAAGGACAGTTTCAAATGCAAGGCAGTGTTAAACCAAGCCTTCCAATCAGTTATAATTATCTCCAAAGAATGATCAACAATTAAATTGCATTATTAACTCTTGATCTCACTGGAAATATGTGCTACCATTCTTTTAAGTACCTGAGGTATAGCTGTTCCCTTGATTATATTTACTCAGTGAATTTTGGTCCCATAAGGCACTGGCAACTGAACAATCTTTCAATTAAAAAGAAGGGGAAAGTGTGCCTGGCCTCCATCAGCTCAGCAAAGCAATTTGGTTTAAAGGTGTTTGTGAACAGCAGCCCATGACCAACTAGGCTGCAAAATCTTTTCTTCCCTGAAGAACCTCAAAGGCAGAGCAGCACGGAGGGAAAAAAAATCACTAAGAAGCCCTAACCTTGTAACATACAGTTTTTGCTAAAAATATATATTAATAATATATTATTGAGCGGGCATAGATGAAGAAAGCCAGGGAAAGCGTAAGCAATAAGAGTGTGAGCAAGGTCAGTGTTCCTTGCCCGAGGACAGCGCAATCAATAAGATCTGGTCAATACCTGCTTTATTACTACACTACCACTCCGAGCAAAATCATTTTTAAATTAAGAATATATTTTGCAAAACTGAATTAACAATATTGAATATTTTGCTCTTTGATATGACTAGCCTTCAAAATCAAATTATTAAATATGGAAAAAAGCATATTGGTTCAGCCAAGGATTTTTCCTGTCCCTGGAAAGGGAGCAGAAGGTTTGCCATTCCACTTGTGCCTGGACATTAAATTACACTGGATCCTGCCCCCCTGAATAGTGAAATGCAAAGATATTTAGTTTTGTTTCTAAAAGACTCCTTTTTACTTTGGAAGTGAGGTGCTCATAGAAAAAGAAAAATGTTTAAAATGGACACCAGAAGTAAATGCCTGCACAAAGTGAGATGCTCAGCTTTCTCTGGTTTGTCATGTGGAGGATCCAGCTGGTCCTAAAAATGCAAGTTTTTCTTAGCCATCCCCACCTTTTCTCCTGCCCTCCTGGGCTTCCCAGCTGACACGCTCTGTTCATATAGTGATGGTGACAATTTGGAGCTGCTGTGGTGGGATGCTTAAGGCAGGTTACTCAGTGAGGCAGCATCAAAGGGTGAGACAGGATCCGTCCCCACTCCCTGGGGCAGTTCTGCTCTGGCTGTGCTGAAGTGTGCCAGGTTGCCCCTACCTTTCCCTCAAAAGTTTAGAACCTGCAGTAACTTGAGCAAATCTTGTTTCATTGTGATAAAATGATTACATGGGTTTAAGATGGCCATTTATCACGCTAAATTTTGTTTCCTTTGAAGGGAAGGTCTTTTATTTAGTCGAATTGGCGTTTTTTGAAGGCTTAGCTTTGGCGACCTTGGTGTGAGCTTTGTAAGGAGGCAGTCCTGAAATAGCCAGTCAGTCACACAATGGAAACCATGGTGGTTTGAGAGGGAGGGCAGTGGGTGCTTGGTGCAAAGCAGCTGGCTTTGGAGATTCCATTACCACCTTTTAGACTCAAGCCTGGAAGGTTATTGTTGACAGGGTAGAGGGCTTTCATTCTGCAGGAAAACACTGATGGTAACTGATTGTCAACCCTGTCTCTTGCAACAGGGCCTCAGAGATGGTTCTCCTCTCCTGCCACCCACCCCCGATCCCTCCAGTGCCTTGCTGGCATCTGCCATACACTCCCTTGTTGACACTTGTTTTGTAATAGTTATCAGCTGCTGGATTTAGGTAGACCATGAGAGACAGCAATCTCCTCTGAAATCAAGAGGTAATGAAAAGGCTCAGACCTTAGGGTTGGGTAATTATTTTTTTTTTAAAAGTGCAAAACCAGTCCTTTAGTATTCTCCCCAAAAGTTAAACACAAGTGCTCCTAAAGACTTAAACATGCTGAGGAGAGGTGAAGAGAATTCAAACCTCTCCCCTCACAAGTTTGGGTTTAAACATCCATTCCTATTAGAAGCCTTTGCGCTGGTTAAAAGCTACTGGGTTAAAGCTTTCTGATGTTCAATTTGAGATACTAGCTAAGCTTTAAATAGCCACAAAAATTGCATGGTAGAGTCTACACTGATTTGACTAAAAGTCATGTGTTGAATCCTTGGTCTTGGGATGGTTTAGCAATACTCAGGACCTGCTTCAAGGATCTTTGTAGAGAGAACCAATGCCCTAATTTTTAAATTTTCTATAAATTTAGTGGACAGGCAGCAAGAATCCATTTAAACTGGTCCTAATGGCATTTTTATTGGCAATATCGGGGAAGCCAACATATTAAGCAATTTAGAAGAAAAAAATCTTTATCTCCTTCTCATGCAGCACTTTACCTCCAGTGCATTCCCTCTGGAAAAATCAAAAACTTTAATCCAGGGTGATCTCTGACATCCCTGACCCCAGTGTTGTGCTGGGACAAAGTTCATCTGTTTACTGCTGGATCTTTGATCTTTGTTGCTACGTGATCATGGGTTTCCTTTGTGTGCTGGGTGCTGTTGGAGGGGATGGATGGCTTATCAAACCCTCTGTCCCTCCTTCTTTGGAAAGTGAATGTGGTACTTTGGAAACATAGCTTGACCTCGCTAGATATTTTTAAAGAAAGATATCAGAGGTTGAACGAAGAGTTGATAGGAGATCAAGACAGCTGAACCTTGGAAACAGAGAGAGAGGAAGCAGAATGTTATATAAAAACCAGCTAACTGCAAAACTAAAAAGGAGGGAATTGTGAAATGCTTGGGGGTTTTGTGTGTGTATGTTGGGGCAGAAGCAAGTGATGCCTTAGGTGGACCAGTGCCGTGGGCTACTCTGAGAGGAGGTATCCCTGCTGCTGTTGTTGCTGTCACGCTACCTTCAGCAGCTCTGGCCATCATGCCCCATCTCCAGCAAGGCTCTGCTGGCATGTGATCTGAACGGAAAAACTCTGGCAAGCACTGGGGAGGTGGAGAGGGAGAGCCATAAGACTTTAAATAAACTTGACACTAAGTCAAAACCCAAACAAATTGAGGGCGGGAGGGGAGTAAGATAAGCAAATAGCCTTGTTCATTCTTATGTATATATTATACCGGTTAGTTGGGCTAGTTGGTCTTCATTGTGGAAAGAAAAAACAATATAGTCCTTCCAAAATCTTGACCCACTGATAGGTGCTGGAGGGCAGCTGATAGCCCCAGGGGAAAAGTCTCCCCCAACACTCTCCATGTTGGTTTATTCTTTCTGTGAATGATTCTGTGTGTCTGGGAAGAGTCTGGGCAAAAACCAAAGGGTGGCATAAAGAAACTGCTTTCTGCAGGCATCTTTTAGCTTGCGGGGAGCATGCGCTGCTGTGCTCGCTTAGCAGGACACCTGCAATCTTTAAGACCCAATTAGTCTTTTCAGAAGTACGGCGTCGAAGAGAGAGAGAAACTTGACCTTCTGGGGCTGGTAGAAGAAATATCTTCCCTTTCATTGCCTTTCGTTAAAGTTGCAAGGGAGGTCACGCCTCCCCCTGTGGCGCAGGGCAGAGGGCTCTATCGATAGAGCCGGCCCTGTTGTGTTTGTGAGTCAGCACAGGTGCGAGCTGTGAACAAGCAGGTGTTTGTACAGAGGTGACCTCGAGCACGGGTTGCTGACCTGCCCTTTCCTCCTGACTTATCTTTCCTTAAAAAAGGGCTAGTTTCAGGCTGTGGTGTGCCTGTGAGCTTTCTCTGCATGTAAAAATAACATTATTTAGAGGTCTCCATTAAGGGCTTCTCTTGCAAGATGTTTTTTGATAATTTACCTAGGAGAGATGCAGCTAGGATACTGCTTGAGCTGTTTTAAAAGGGATCCATTCTGCTCAGGTTCTGTATCCATAAAGACAGTTTGTTCCTTTAAAGAAGTGAATACAAGCTACTTTGTGTTTGGAAAAATGCATGGCTGGTGCAAGTTTTGTCGAGGGAGTAATCTGTGTCTGTTTAAGGACAGGCTAATGTGAAATTATTTGGAATGGATGGACATGCTGGGTGAGCTGCTGAGCTCTCTTAGGTGGTGCTTCCTGGAAGATGTAAACAAACTGTAATTTTCTATTAGTATTAATAACCTCTTAATCACATTGGGGAATCAACAGTTCCTAATACATACATGTGCCTTGGCATACCTTTACACATGTGTATCACCCAGATTTCCTGGGCTATTGGTCTGGTCTGCCTTCTTGCAGATGAGACTTAAACCTCATCTGCAGGTTTACCTCCTGCTAAATTTTTTATGTATGCAAATTAAGACTTACATTTACTTGAGGAATAGAGAAAGATATTTTATCCAAGAAGCTAACAGCAATCCTGCCAGCACTGCCTCATGTTCCTGCGGTGGGTTTTACATCAGCTTCTGTGCTTTTGTCCTATCCTACCTGTCAGGTTGCCCCCAAACTGAGAAATGGGCAGGAGGAAGAGGATGAGGGTACGCACACACTTTATCAGGGAACCAGTGAGGGTAGGAGGAGGCATTCCTGAATGCTGCTGCATTGCATTTGTGCTGTCTTTCTGACTTTTGCAGGAGTACAAACTCTGCCATGTGCCCCAAATACTGATGGAGGGACCCGAAACAAGGCAAAAGCTGGGCAGGGAAACATGGATTTTCTGGTGAGTTACCACAGCGTGAGCTCTCACATTATTTAACATCTTCATTAATGATCTAGAATAAGGAAAATAATGATACATTATATCAAATTGGCAAACCGGGAGGAGCTGCAAATATGGAATGACGCAGGAAGAATGAAAAGATGAGAAGCGTGAGCAAATGACAATAAGAAAATTAATCTGGAAAAGTCCTGCAGCACAAGAGCCTCTAGTGAAACCTTTGATCATCCACAGGTCATGGGAGTTTGCATAGAAGTGTGGCAGCAAAATGTGCCCAAATGTACTTGGATTGTGTGTGGATGTTGTTGGGGACTGAAAGGACTGGCTGATGAAGAAAAGATGTGGGCACAGCGTGATGGGGAAGCACAAAGGGTGAAAAAAAATGAAGGTAAATTAGAGAGAACTAGATGAAATTACCAAATATTGAGAAGAATATTGCCTGGTAGAGGGATGTTTGAGGTTGCTGAGTTGCTGCCAGGATGAAGTGGTGGAGGCTCTGTTGCTTTCTGCACTCACAGATTTGAAGCTCAGGAGGGACCCTTTGATCGCATGGTCTGACTGTGTATGTAGGCCCTAGGATTTGATCTGTTTACTCTTGAACTGAGCCCAACAACTTGTGTTTGACTGAACTGTAATGGGGGACATTTAAAACCAGCCAGGGGGATCTACTGATAAATGAATTGTAGAGTAGCACGTGAGTCAAGTGATCTCAGGGGTCTTTCCAGACTGTCTTTTCAAGACAGGATAAAATGTGAGCGTACAGGTTGAACAGAGGCATGTAAGTTCACATGGGATGAACCCTCTGGCACCATGGGCACTATCAATTCCAAAAGGGCCTGAAGACCAAGAGTTGTATCATGTGAAGCACTCAAGGTTTATATTTTTTCTGGAGGGAGGCTGCTGCTCAGTATCTGTGTCTATCAGCCAAACTGTAAAACTTATCTGCAGTAATACTATGTGTGAATGTCTGCATCTGGCAGTGCCAGGAGAAAATGTTTGTGTATGTGTACATTCCAAGTGTATATACAAGTATGAATGGTGTAAAGGATTGCAGAGTCTGGGGAAAGCTCAGGCTACATTGTCATTACTTTCAGCATGTAGAGAGACGTAGCTCCAAAATCCCATTGTTAAGAAAGGGTATCTCTGCCTGCATTAGTTGCAGCTTGGGTTTTTTTGGTTTTCTGGGTTTTTTTTTTTTTAATCTTTGAAGAGTTCTTCTGCAGTTGATGCTGAGTTACACTGTGCAACCTTCCATGGATAATGTCTAGGAAAAAGAAGAGATTAAGGGGAATATACACCTGACAAGACAAAACAGTCTCAATAAACTTAAGCTGAAGTGGATTAGCAATTAGGATGTGCTTTGTAAGTGTGTGAGAATGCTGGTGCATACACACACACACGTACACACACACGTACACACACACGTTCACACACGTTCTGGGGGCAAGAAGGGGTCAGGTCTGGATTCTGAATAAGAGTTTTCCACTGATTCCTAATGATTTAAGACAGATCTAAGCAACACCAGCTGGAACCAGACAACTTTGGCTCCAGAATTAGTGTGGATAATTTATCAGAGCAGTTCTTGAATAATAAGACTATCACTGCTTTATTATATCAGTCAGTGTCATAACCAGATAGAAAAGTTTAATAGTAACAAGAGGGGTTGTGTTCAGTAAGTGTGTATGGGAGAGAGAGCATTCTCATTTTTAAAGCCTGTGTGTACTAAAGTGTCAGTGTCTTGACCTTGGGGAAAGGAGTTCATTAAAAAAAATACAAATACAAAGTAAATACCCTCTCTGAAAGGTTTATTTAATCTTTTTCTCTTCCTGCTCTGATTTTTCTTAATGTATTAATGACTTAATATTTACTCTAGCAAAACAAAATCTATAAAATAGTTTTTGTAGGCTTCTAAATAAGTAGTAGCAGCTCAGCCAGAGCCAGCCAGTAAGCGCCGCGAAATATGCATTGTAGAGACATTTGAAGTTGTCCCCAGTGGACAATTTGCACCGTTCAGTGTTAAAAGGCTCTATTTCAGTGCTGCAGAAAGCCCCCCAGACCCCCTGACTAGGCAAGTCGAGTTTACAGATGATGTACTCCACTCGGCTGGCTTGTACTTTCAGAGCTTAAATGGCTGGCAGGGCAAAGAGGGGATAGTTAAAATTCTCAAGCTGCTAAAATGGAAAGCCTTGCAAGATTTTATGGCAGGAGAGAAAATAATTTTTGAAGGCTAAATGTTACTGGCTTGACCAAGCAGACAGTCAGGGAGCTTTGGCTGGGATGCAGCAGGGATTGCCTCTGTCAGGGAGAGGGAAGTTTGAAAAAGGGAGCTCCTACCAAATATTGAACTTGCACTGAAAAATGAAAATTGGAGAAATCTATGTAGCCAGGTAATGTTCCTCTGGTTAAAAAAACCTGCCCTGCTAATTACTCTGTTTCAGAAGTCTATCTGACAAGGGGGTGTTTACACTCAATTTAGCGCAGTATTGAATTCTTTCTCCTGAAATTTGGCCTTGGTTTCTTCCACTGTGAAGGCTGGGAGAGAAAGGGATTGATTCCACAAAATTTCACCTATAAAGCCGTGATGCATTGTATGTACAGTGCCGGGATGCATTGTATGTCCTGGTGCCTGTCCATCCATCTCTCCTCTGCATCCCAAACAGTAGCATCCATGTGTTTTCACCTCAGCATATTTTTGGTCCTCTCTGCCAACCAGAGACCCATTTTCTGCCCACAGACCCTGTGTTCAAATCTCTTTTGGGATAAAAGCAAAATACTTTTACCTCTTCAGGTAAAGCAGACTCAGTCACCCTCCCCATGTCCTACCACTGTCTGTTGACACATGGAGAAACTGAGACCATGAGAAATCATTTTTCTGTTTCTTTATTTTCTCTGAATCATCTTAAATCATTTGTCAGCACTTTCCTGTCATTTTTGTGGAGGTTTTATGGTTTGAAAATGTTATGGTTTTGGGTTTCAGTTTAGTGTTTTCAGCTTGAGAGGCTATATTTGCTTGGTTAGGGCTTTGGCTTAGGGTTGAGATATTTTTTTTCCAATTGAGAAATTCCAAGTAGATTTCTGAGACTTGGAGCCTTTCTGCAACCTCCTGTTGTGCACAGCTAAATGTACTGAATTCAGAGAAGCTCCTTAGATTGTCTCTTTTGCTGGAGTTTACACAGGATTTCCCATTACCATTCAGGGAGTTAACAACGTACAGAAAATAGTTGTGCTTTTTTTTTCTCTTTTCAAGAAAAAGACTCTGAGTAGTATCTGAGCTTTTTTGGCAGCTAGTTAGAAATGACCCTGCAGGGGGACAGAGGTTTGAACATAAGAATGAACTCCAACTTGTATTTTGATTCTTTTAATTTTGAAATTGTGAGTTATTTCCTGCAGGCAGGAGGGTGGACACTGCCTCCAGCACCTCGTTTGCTGGAGAGAATTGAGAGCATTTGGTTTTATCAGCCTCTGGCATGGTAATGAGCCTATTTCTATTGAAATTGGCTCATTACTATTCATTTTTGCTGGCTCTGGACCAACTCATGAACCGCTTTTTGATTTTCAGGGAAAGAAAAAAATGTAGGGAGTTGGTCCCATTGACTGATAGAAGTGAAAACGCAAGACTATGCCAGGCAAACACCTGCACTGTGACCCTCTGGCACGGTTCAGTCCTGACCTGTGCCACTGTCACAGTTGTGGCAGGGGTTCTCACCACCTCCTGGACCATGGACTCCTTCCCCACCGTGCAAAAAAGTGGGATGTGTTTTGTAAAGAGTCCAGCAAGAAATCCTTTAATTTACCTGTGATCTGACCAAATTAAATACTTGGGTTTTAAGAGGAGATGGGTCCATTTGAGTATTGAATTGTTATGAGAGCAATTATATATGTCCTGTATGTTTGGGGGGCTGGTACTTTCTGTTTGTGGCGTTTTTGGCAACTTGTCAGGTTATGTTATTCAAGTGATATTTAAGGGGCTTTTTTCTTATTTTGAGCAATGTGAACTTATCTATCCCTCCCACAAACAGACACGCATACTCATATACACAGGTTCGGGAAATGTTTTAGCACTAGATAAAATAAAAACTCAGCTCTTTGAATGTCTGTCTAAAAATATCACTCCTTAAAAATGATGGACTGTGCATTAATTATATATGGTTGTAATTTTATCCCTGTTACTGGTTTGAAAAAAGTCAGCTAGACTTTGCCACCTGTACTCATGTGTGACTAAACTGCCATTAAACTAGTTTGGCTTATGAAAAGATGAGGTTTCTTGTGCATACAAGGAACCACTAGGTTTGGTTGCATCTTTTTCTATATGCACTGAAAGGAGTATAACTTTCAGGTGATGTGTAGCCCCTTCTGAAACAGCCTTTTAAACCAAGCACTTGGACATCACTAACTGCTTTATAAAAACTCACCCCTAGTGTGAAAGGGAATATTTTCAGGCAAGAAGCACCAAAGTTTATTTCAATAGTCTCTTTCTTTCTTTTCTTTTTTTTAAAGACAGTTTCTATTCAAATTAAGAAATGAAATAAAAATGCTAATAGCTTGCAATTGAATTGTCTGTATTTAATACTGTTAGCTGTGTGCTTCTGTGGTGCGCAAGAAAGGAGAACATTTATTTTCTTCTATAATTTGAAAAATAAAAGTCAAATTGACTACTTTTTAAGTACCAGAAGCTGGAAAAATGATAGACAGATGATGACTTCTATAAAATGAACGTTGTCCCTCCAGGTAAATACTGAAGTGAGAACTATGAAATATTCACAACGATTGCTGATACATCTTCAAACTTTTGCTGGTTTGCATGTCATTATAAGAAAATAAACTGGTTGATTTTGTAGAACTCACAGCTTTTCTTTTTCCTTCCTCTGGACTGCAAGTATATCTCCTCCAGAGCAAAAACAGGCTTCAAAGTTTGGATTCAAGTTGTTGCAGACTTTTGGAATTATTAATGGTGCTGTTACAATCACTGGTGGAGGAATGCGAATTGGAGCACATATGGGAGAACTTTCGAAGTCCTTTGAGGAAACAGTTTTAAGTTTTCCTTTATATATGTGGGGCTTTGCTGGAGGAGTTGGCACTGTCTCAAGAATCTTGATTGATGCTTTCATCCCTTTACCAAGCAGAGCAGGCTGGCTTTGAGGTATCGTGGCTGATCCAGGCACTACTGTAGATGGGGACCTCAATATAGTCCTATAAAAGCTTTCATCAGCTTTTGTTGGGTCATAACAAATTAAAACAGCCTGACCTGGCTTATCATCTAGTGTCTCAGGTCAAGTATATTTACTTCTTTTTGTTTATTTTTACGTCTTTAAATTCCTAGCTTTATTTTCATTGTAGTAAACAGACAAGAAGTAATCTGTTGTCATAGTTTGAGGGGAAGTCAAGCCAGTGACAGATGTTTGTCTTTGTTTATGATCTAGCTGGTGTTTATTTAGATTTTTACAGCACAGATTTTACATGAGGAAATAGAAAAAAAAATAGTCCCAAATTCAAATCATCCTTGTCTTATATGGTGTGGATGATCTGGGCAAGCTAGCAGACCTGTTCGTCTTTGGTGAATATAAATGATGCTATTTCAGAAATCCAGATTAGTTGAACAATAGTTATAAATAGAACAATAGTTATAAATAGAACAATAGTTATAAATAGACCAATTGATGTAGCCACATCTCACATCTTCCTGTGGTTCCCCAGCATGGAAAATGGATGGTGCAACGTAGGAAGTGTATGGAATTGGAAAAACTGGGTTACCTGGAATCAGAAGAGCATCCAAGTCCAACTGACTGCCCTAGCAAAATGAGCATGTAAGGAGATGTAAAGGCAGTCTTGAAACTAAACCAATATTGGTCTGGGATTTGGAGAAGTGTGCAAATGGTACTCGCCTATTACTTTTAGGAGGAGACAGACAGGAAAATGGTATGTCCAGAGAGAAGTTAAAACATTTCCAGTGCCATGGGTAGCAGAAGAATGCATGAATCCTGGATGCTGCCAAGGATGTGAAGAAATGTTTAGGTGCAGTGATTTTTTTTTTTTTTTTGTTATAGACCTTTTGGTACCATTTGCATTTTAGTATCCTTCTATACTACAGTGTTTTGTCTAATTCCTTAGCTCTGCTTTAATTCACAGGAGCCTATAAATTTGTCCTGGCAACAAGCTCCTTCAGGGTTATCTTCTGGGACCTATTGACTGAAAGAAAGGAATGTTTTCTGAACAAAAAGAAGCAGCTGCTTGGGCTTGTTTCTGGATGGTGGCTGATGCAGGGCTGAAGAGCTGTGTGTTGACTGCATGGGCTTCAGAGACAATGTAGTGAGAATCACTTTAGGTACTCTGGGGAACCTACAGGCAGCATAAATTATATGGAGAAGGAGTAATGCTGGTCTCATACTGGGGGAGAGATATGGCCAGGCTGATATCTGAGATCAGGGTACACAGGAATCCACCTTCCAAATTAAAATGAGTTGACGTGATTTAATCTATAACACATCTTAGGCTGGAACTGGCCTTCAGTGGAAACAACAGCTAGCTTTTCTCTCTTCAGGAACAGAAACTTTCCAGTATCCGGTGACTCTGGGCCAGACTGACCCAAGGAGGAGCAAAGAGAAAAATGATGCATATAATTGAACTATACAGGAATTGTTTGAAATTGTCTGAGACGGCATTTATAGAAATGATGGGATGAAATGGCAAGGAAAAAACCTTAGGTTGAATATTACAACCTCCTAACAGAAAGATATATTATACTAAGAAGGAATATCCCAAGGGAAATGGTGGAAGCCCCATTGCTTGGATAATTTCTAATTAAACTAGACAAAGCACTTGAGAATATATTGTAAGGGAAAATCCTGTAATGGCAGCAGGCTGGACAGGGTGACCCTATAGGTCTTTTTCATTTCTAATTTCTGTGATTCACTAATGATTAAGTAATTCACAGATAAACTAAACATCCCTATTGCTGGGTCTTATCCTAAACTCACCTCACCTATCAACCTTTTCAAATTTACCAATTAATAGTTAATTAGTTAATGTTTGTAAAGTGCTTTGAAGATGAAAAGTGCCAAGTGCTAAGTATTATTATAGAAATAGGGATAGACAAACTCATTTTACATAATTTTGAACCCTCTCATACACTCATGGATGGCTCAAAATTCAAATTCAGTCTTGATCACTATTGGGTTTGCCTTCATTGCAGAGGAACATTCTGTGAAGTTGATATGCCGTGATTAAAATACAGTTATAATTTGATAATGCACTTATCATGCATTGCTATATATGACATTGCAGTTATAAACCAGATAAAATTTACATGACAAGCTATTGTCCATGTCCTTACACAAGCTTCAGTGTGCAATACAAGCACTTTGCTTTAGAAGGGAGTGCAAGTAGTACAGAGAATACAAAAGCTGTTTTCTATAATGGATTTTAGCTGTCCAGTATATCTTGGTCTTTTTTGGAGTAAATTTAATAGCATCAAATGAAGGAGTTGATATTCAGGAAGGAACTTCACTGAGAATTCCCAAATGATTATATTTTAAGTCCCTCTTACGGCTGCTCTTGCAAGCTTTCATTGCATGGGCTGTGGTCTGAGCTGTGACTTTCATCACTTGGTAAGTGGCAGAGTCTCCTGTGTGACACTGGTGGCATATGATGTGCACAGCATGGCAGAGTGCTCAGGGACGCAGCAAAAGTGGGATTATAAATGAACTGTAGGAGGGCGAGACTGCAGGTGAAACTACACTAAAACAGAACAGGGATAATTCTGATCCTGTCTGCCTGAAGTAAGGCAAAATCCAGAATGAATTCTCTTGGATTAAGGTATTATTTTTTGCTTTTATTTTCAAAATGAGAGAAGTCCCTCTATTACTAATATTTTTATATTTGTACTCATTAAAAACAGTAGTTGATGTTTGGAAACTAAGATCTGGACAAAATAGAGTACAGTGGAAACGATAATTTCAGCAAGTTCTGGGATGAATATTGTCCTAACTGGGTAGACGTTGCCAATCCATTGACTCTTACAGGAGGGCTTCTTCCACTGTCCATTTGGATAGTTCTAGGAAATAATTTTTAGGCTATCAAACAGAATTTTGTTTATCGGTATCTTAAATTCATTTGTAACAGAGCAAACAAAGCAGTTTCAGGTAGAGCTCACTAATGTTAGGGCATAAAATTCAAGAGTGCTATAATGATTTGGGAAATAATACCACGTGGTTTGTGGTAGGTTTACTCATTACAATGCTTGAATAATAAATCTTAGTTATTGAATCCTTGAATGAATAATCACAGTGAATGAGTAATTTATATTTAAAATGTGTTGAATCAAAGCACTCATCGAGTAATTGGAAAAGGCACAGGTTTTTCTCTGAGCTAAGGTTCCCCATGTCTTCTGGATGTACCAGAAATATGAAATAACAGCAAATATTTTAGTAGGTATATCAAACAGGAGGTACAGCACAGAACTGAAGAGCAAATGTATATATGGTCTGAGCTTGGAAGAGCAAGACAGGGACCTAAAAGCTTCTTGATGCAGCTTCAATATAATTATAAGGCTTTGGGACATGTTCTTCAGAAAAAAATAGAGATAGGTGAAGCTTATGGAGAGTGGGATTATTTCTAGCTGGATTTAGAAAATGTGGGTCACACTATGGTAAAATGAGATCTCTGGTAAGATAACTGTCCTTGGACAAAAGAAATGCAGGAGATCATATCTGTCTGGATATCAGTGAAGCATTTGATAAAGTGCCACATGAGAAACTTCTAGTTATGTGGGAAGAGAGGGGTCTTCATGTGAGAGTGGTGAGGAATGGCTAAAAGGGTAGACAGCAACAGATTGTGAAAGGGAAAGTATAGGGCAGGAGAAGGTCTCATTGGCAGAGTTCATCAAGGATCATTCTGACTAATCTTATTTAACATTTTCATTAATGACCTTGGAGCATAAATTAGGAATGCACTAATGAAATGTTGGAGTTGACAAAATTTGGAGACATTGCCAGTGAAAAAGTAGAACCTGAATACACAGGGAAGAAAGCATCTGGCCTTGAGTGTTGGAACGGGAGTCATGAAATGGAATTCAATAAGACAAAGTACTGGAACACAAGCAGAAGAAATAAGAAATTTTGTAATGACATGTAATGAAGGGATGAAAGGAAAGCTCTCAGGTGCCAAAGAAACAGGATACATGTCCCTAAGATGATAAGATGGTGAGATGTTTTACAGGAGATGGAAAACTGAAAGTGTTATCAAGCACTGGAACAGGCTACCCAGGGAGGAGATTGAGTCACCATCCCTGGAGGTATTTAAAGATGGATAGATGAAGTGCTTAGCGATATGATTTTGTAGTGGTCAGGTACGGGTGGACCTGATGGTCTCAAGGGTCTTTTCCAACCTAGTGATTCTATGATACTATAATTCTATGAATACCATTGCATGAGTTGTCAGTGAGTGAATTTAAACTGGAACAGTACAGGGAAGTGCTGGTGGGATGAAAGAGGTTTAGGAAACCTTGTGTTGTGAGATTTAGGATGTTAAAATGGATGCACAGAAGGGGTGTAATTGCTGTCAATAAATGCATTGGGATGGTTTCTAAGGGGAAGGGCAATGCTGATGCAAAAGAAATTGACTGTAACTTGGTCTTGATGGAACATAGATATGAAATTGGAAAAACATTCCTAGATATCAGATGAAGGAATTTCTGGAAAAGGTTTCCAGTAGGAGTAACGGGGGCAAAAACAGTAGTGTGTTCAGAGATAATGTTGGAACAGCTTGTGGAAGGGATGTTATCATTTACATGATAGTTAGGAAATGGTCCTGATAACCTCAGCATCCTCATACACTCTGTCTTCCTGTCTTTTCATAGACAATACATGGCTGGGAATTGGGCTAGACTTTCCAAATACAGTCTGTGCTGTGAGCTGTTCACTCATTTATGGAACGGCATTGGAGATTAAGTGCCAATTCCTTGTAACAACTAGAAATACCTAATCTTAATGTGCACTTCAGGGTGTTCCAAATGAGATTACAGGAAGTTGATAATTAATTTAATATTGAACTGGAATGGGGAGACCTGGTAATGAAGGTATGCTTC